>VOQJ01015408.1:11523-32366 GCA_015052665.1 Apistogramma diplotaenia
GGTGCATGAAATTGTTTTGCTTTTTTTTTTAAATAGTTTTTTTTTTTTCCAAAAACCTCCGACGTGCATTTTCCTCTCTGTAGTGTAAATATACAGTCTATCACAGCTGAGATTAATGCTTTATCTCTAGAATGCCAAACACGTTCTGGTGAGGAGACACAGACGGGGAAATGCCTTCAGTGCAAGATTTGGGGTTGCTGATTCACATGGACACAGAGACAGTGAGAAAGGAGCAACAATACCCATGTAGTATCCAGATGAAGTGAACAACCTTATTAATATTTTACTTCATACGGCTTCTTATAGGCTTTGTCTTATTTCTGTTGTACGCTAGTCTTTGTAATACACGACCTAATGAACCCACAGTGAATGCACGTGGTAATCATATTTTTAAAGGCAATGTTTAAAAATATAGTAATATAAATCCACTTTGTGGTGGAGACATACAGGAACAACAGAAAGACATACAGAAAGGGCGGTGTAGGTCTGCACACACACACACACACACACACACACACACACACACACACAATAAAATTATAACCACCTGTCACCTTCTTGTGCTGACTAAGACGGTGTCACATACACACACACTACAGCTTGCCCAGTGAACAGATGGCTTCTTGTTTCAGCAAAATGTGTAAGAACACTGATGATGAGGAAGATTCATTAACACGCATCCATTATTGAACATCACAGATTGCGGATCTTCTGTTCTAATGGCCTAGCTTTAATGTGTTGTACATAAAAGCCACATGAGTCACTCATCACACTCCAAGTCTGACCAGACCACAATAACAACACAACACATTACAACATTGTTATTGGGATAATGATTACACTCTTGTGTCTTGAGTTACCATGATGCTGTTTATAGAAAGGAAATGTTTTACTTGATGCTATGACCACAACATCCTTTGCAAATCAGCAAATCTGCATATTCCACAGGGGAGAAAATGCCCCACACCCCTTTGGTATTTTGGGTAAACATGCCAGACTCCATAGTGTGATGTCAAGAATTACATGTGGGATTGTTTGACAATACTGCCCAGGCCTAAATCTGACTCCCTTGTCCATTTATTTTCACCAACATATGTGCCCATCAATGTTTACTCTCTCTCTCTCTCTCTCTCTCTCACACACACACACACACACACACACACACACACACACACACACACACACACACACACACACACACAGCCAAAGCCATGCCCAGTCCTCCAGGACGTTTCTGTTAAAGAGCCAATCACAATGCGCCTCAATTACGTAATAGCCTATCACGAGTCAACTCAAGGGGTCATTTTGTGCCATTAAATGGACATGTTCTACGAGACACAAAACAATTAGGCTAACAGAACCTGTTCTCAATAACTGCTGTTCTTTTTCAATAGGTCAGCAGCAACACTGAGTCACAGCTGATTCACAGTGCGTGACATAAAGGAGACAGAGGCTTATTTATTACAGTAAATATAAAACTTCAGTGTCCTCTCGCTACAGGAAAGACAGTGGGACCACCAAATACAGACAGACAGGGTGGCTGAGAGGTAACAGAGAGATTAAGGGATTTACAGACAAATGATAATGCGAAAGATTATCCAATTAAATCAATTTGATATGACTGGAGCAGTCGGACACTCCCGGATTATTGTCTGTAACAACTAACAGCTAAAAAAAAATAATTCGCTATATATTCTGCATCACAAATAGAAGTAAATATATTTTCTTGATTTACTTCTACAAATGTTACCATCTATGTTTAAACTACAAACGAACACCACAAAACAACAAAATTACAGGCTGCATAAATTCTAAATATGTATAAATATTGTGGACATTTTTTCTATAGTCTGTGAACAGTCCGAGCTGCATCAACACGGGGTTGGTAATTACGTCGTAGTATCCCGTACGGCCTCTGTGGCGACATGTAAACATCTGCACACGGGGTGAGGCTCTGCAGGCTGCATCGGTGCTCTGCCCTTATTCAAACAGCCAAAGCAATGAATGCATGTGCTTCAGGAATAGTTAAATCTCATGACATGTCCCTCTCAGCATGTTATAGTAGCAATGTCATCGCTGCTTACATTATTTATGGACGTCGCTCTTCGCTCCAGAATATTTTCTCCATCCAAATTTTACTCCAACCGTCTTCCACAGTTTTACGGCGCTACGTGTCAGTCTTCGAGTCAAACATCATCGGTAACATTCACCCTCATTCAGCTTTGTTGACATCTGATCGTGCCTTCTCTGCTCGAGGGTGCTGCGCTTTTTAAATCGTAGATTAAATATTCCTCCCTCCACCACAGAGCTGCAACCACGGAGGGATCCGGTTGGCTGAGCGGCGATGACGCCACACAATGTTTACGACACTGTTCCCTCGAAAAATCAATTATAATTAGATCAAATTATTTTTATCTCTGTTTGTGTTTGCTGTTCATGGTTTTTACATTATATTTTAATACGGCGTGTTTTGTAATGAACTTACAAGTAGCTAATAACTTTATTAATATATTTATTTTTATCATAAGTACCTATTAAAGGGGAATATTCATTAGACGTCACCTTTGACTCATGTGAAAATGTTTATTAATAAGATATATATATATATATATATATATATATATATATATATATATATATATATATATATATATATATATATATATATATATGTAACATCTGTGATGGTATGGGAATGCGTGAGTGCACATGGCATGGATAACCTGTACATCATGAGGGCACCATTAATACTGAACAATATTTACAGGCTGTGGCACAACAGTCACTTGCAAACAGGCAACGTCTTTTCAGGGACTGTCCTGCTTATTTGATCACACAGTGCCAAGCCAGATGTAGATACAAGTACTACAATAGGCCCAATGCTTAATTTGCCTCCCCATAGTCCATACCTGAAATCTCCTATACATACACCATGAAAATCACATTACATTAATTTTTACATAAATATACTAAAGAGAAAAGAAAAAGAACCTCATTGTAATTCTGAAGACATGCAAGTGTGTTATGAGCAGCCAAGGAGACAAGAATAGCACTGACATTCAGGCAGCTTGAAGGCATCAGCATTGCGCAATGCACTGACTATGTCTCAGGGGTCAAAATCTAAATCTTCCCACCTGTCCTGACAACTTAATACAGTGCAAGGCTGTAACTGCAAGTGACTGATTGCTTATGTAGTTAAAATATATATATAATAACCACAGCTACTGCTTTTACAAAGTAGAATCTGAATATGCTTGAGATAGAGCCTTTACTCCAACAATCTAAAGCAGCAGATTATAAATTGCAAGTGAATCCTTGTGATGTTCAGTTTTAAAAAAAAACCTATTTCATAATTTGGCAACAGGCTCTTTGTTCTCTTGACTTAGATGAGAAGACTGATAACTCCCATGTCCGTATGGAAAAGATGAGGACAAAATCAAGAGCTCAAAGTTGCATAAAGATTGGAAACAGGATAAAAATGCTTGCTTACCTCTGTGTGAAGATAATTTACAATGAAGTTGCTAAGCAATCAGCCTGGCAAAATAGCTGCTGGCTTCAGCAGACAGACATAAGAAGAACTGCTGCTTGTTAAAGACTAGGGGAGGGGAAAAACTCAGCAAAACTGTACAAGGATGGCATTGGATGCTTGTGAAATTGGTCAGTTGTGCAGTATGTGTATGCAGTATTTGTCTCTGCAAGAAAGAGCCTGACACTGAGCCCAGTAAATTCTTGTTCATTTGCTGGAATCAGTACTAAGCAAACCAGTGACTTCAGTTGCAAACCAGAGAATTGCAACTGCTGATCCATCAATATTGAATTTCTTGTTTCCAATTGCTGTTTTATGATTCATACGTGTAATGAAGGACAGGAGTTAGCACTGTCCCCTCACAGCAGGGAGATCATGCTTTTAAATCTTGCATTTTTATCCAGACTTGCATGTTAGCTTAATTCAGTTTTAAATTGGTGTATACTGTACACTGCTGCACGCCCTTTGACAGCTGGGATAGGCTCCAGATAAGCAGTTAAGGAAGTGGATGGAAGACTGCCATCCAAATTTGTATAAACAGCAAGTTTACTCCACAGACACTACTGCAGCACAGATATCTGGAACAAGTGAATTTTGTTTATACTGGCAGAAAACTACTACTATTTTTCTCCTCTGTTATATGTTCCTAGTATCTATAATCAGATTAAGATATATGCATGTGTGGTGCCTCAGAGTGAGTTCTCATTTTAGGTAGATACAAAAGTTGGTTTCATCACAAAGTCCCCCCTGCCTGGGTCTCATGGCCTTTTCTTGTTGCTCAACATTTCTAAGAACCAGCCCAGCTCACATCCAACTACTCCCACTGCTTGTTGTTCCAGACCTTTGTGTGTTTTTGTGTGTGTATGTGGTGCGCAGTCACACGTGATGCAGTCCATGGTTCTATGGCTCAAATTCTGATGCCATTACAAACATACTTTGCACCGCATTTACTCTGGAACACTTTATCATGGTGGCTGTTGAACAGACACTCACATATCAGCACCAGGCAGGGGAAGCAACGTGTTGGGCTTTCTAAGAACTGGACCATTCAACAGGCAGGAAAAAGTAGCCAACTAGAGTGGGAGAGGGAGGGGGGGAGAGAAGGACACAGGAAGAATATGGAGATAAGGAGTAGGCTAGAAAGACAATTTGCAGAATGCTAATTGTTTGTGTGGATATATGACAGAAAGAAAAAATGTAGAGGTGTAACAGAGGAGAAAAACAGCGTGCAGGGTCCTCAGTGGGTCAGGGTTTATGTGTAATAATGATTTTGTGCACAAACTGTATGTGACTGTGCATGTGTGTGTGCTTTATGTTTAATCTCAGTGTGTTTACAGCATATATGTGTTTGTGTGGGTCCTGGCTGATAAGCTCTCGATTGCCCCAGTGATTGGCCTGCAGTGTTACTACACATCAGACACGTGAGGAGTACAGCAAGTGACCGGAGAGAGGAAAGTGGTTTGCTGAGGCAGGGGTTGCCTGGTCTCTCACAGGCACTCCCTCTGCGTTTCACAATGCAATCGTTTCATCACCACCGAGATGGGGGTGTTGTCTGGGGGGTTGGGCTGCTTGAGCCAATGACATAGCTGCCTGTGCCACACACACCACAGAGCCGTTGAACCTGTCCCCACTGCATTATTACTGTGCATGCTACAGGGCTTTAAACAAAATCTGATTAGTTCAGATTCCAAGGCCAGACATGGAGGGTCAAAGCCACTGCTGCTAATCCTGTCTAAACACTAAAATATAATATATTGAAGTGAATATTGCATGCATGTCTTAGTAGAAAAGCGATGGAATGCCAACATTTATTTATTTTGCTGAACTATTTGTCATTCCTATTTGAACATGAAACACTGACTTCTTTCTAAAATTCTTATTCCAACAAAAATCCAATCCGTATAATTGACATTTCTGTGACTCATTTACTGGACTTGAGAAATGTTTTGTATATAACTATGAAACAATCTTAATTTTACACAAAAGTGCCTTTGAGATTTTTAGCCTAATGTAATTAATATGGTGCCTCCACGTTAACCAGCTGTCAGTTACCACCTCTAAGAACTTTTTAGAATTCTTGCAAATTCAACACCATTGAAGTTTTATCTCTTTAAGAACCCTTTTTAATTTTTCAAATACCATAAATTTAGTTTTTGATAAATGAAGAAACAATTTGTTAGTATCAGACCAAATTTTCAGTAGCTTTAATTCCTCCTCTATTAATGCCAAAAGTTCATTCAAAATTTTACCAGAAGGAACTATCGTTGTGTCATCTGCAAACATAATAAACCAAATAAATAAGAAATACTACAAATATATTTTTATGAAGATAATAAAGAGTTTTGGATCAATCACAGAACCTTGTGCTATTCCACATGTTAATAGTCTTAAATCCAGAAACTATGTTATCTAGTTGAACACACAGCTGGTTGGAACATGGTTTGACTACACACGGACAAAAGTTCACAATCAACACACATGTCAAGTACACACACCATACACTCCCTCCATCCTCACACAGTACTCCTCTTTAGTCTTTATCTTCCCCAAAAAAATTCTATCTTGAAATTTAATATTAGCAACTTCTATTCCATATATGGACCATGCAGGCCTAATTCCTTACTGGATGTTGTTTTTTGGATTCTTTTTACTGATTTAATATCAATTAAATCTTTAGTTACAAGGCTCAACTCATCACAAAATCTTTGGTTCCATTTTCTTTTCTGCTTAACTTATTCTCCCCTACCTCTGTATATCTGTGCAGTACATATTTAGTTTTGTTACCCAGGACCAGCTGCCACTGGGGCTTTCATCTTCACTGTGGCTGTTGAAGTCTTGCTCTTCCATGTGGGTCATGGCTCCAAGTCATAAATTACTGCTCCTCAGGGAAATGTAGTTCGGAGTTGCAGGAAATCTGAAATATTCCTTGTAAATGTGAGCAGAAATTGAAAAGAAAAATCAATACACCTCAGTCCTCTTAGATGTTTGATATGTCAAAAAAATTGTATAGTAGTTACCGATTATTCTTGAACCACATTCTAATGGAAGCTTCGTCTTCTGGTATGAAAATATACCTTCAAAATGGTTGAAAAAATCTGCTCAGTGTTTCTCGATGTGTCTCTGGACTCTAATCTGTGGTGTTGTTTTGAGTGAGTAGTGCTTGTGCTACATACAGCGAGTGTTTTGGACTAAATGTAAGTGCTTTCTGGGAATGGAGTACTCGGAGGAAATCCGAGAGGGTCCAGCACTGCTGCACTAGCCTGCTACTTCAGGTGCTGATCTGATACCACGTGGCAGGAGGGTTATATACTGTAGGACTTGAATGTCACCGGCGTTGGCTCTAGTATCTTGGTTTTTTTTTTTTAAAACTGTGCTTGAAGCTACACCAGACATAAAAATAGAATGTAGCTAATATTTTAAAAAGTCATCTTGCATAAAAACTGAAAACATATGCACCACAGAACTTCCATGTGAGGAAGAGCATCTGCAGTCAGCAGTATGGCCTGTTATTGAATGTTGCTATTTGATTCCCTACCCTTGTGACAAATAGCTGGACTGTGGGGGATCAGTATCCACTTTGCAGTCGGCATGATGAGAAAAATCATTTTGGTCCTCTTGCAGACAGAGAGCCTTTGTGATATCTCGGGTTTGCAGCCAAACACATGAACACGAGCTATTTAAAATGTCTGTACATTTATACAGTTAAAAGCATACAAAACTGTACATACAGTATACAGCCAATTTATGTTTCTCTTACAGCTACAAACAAAATAATCACACAGCCTTCCGGAGCACAAAAAAATGCTCTACATCTAATATGAACAGCTCAGAATTATTATTCTTGTTCGCATTGAAAATAAGATAATATTTTTTTACAGGATAACCATCTGACAAAATATAATTCAAAATATTTTAAATGTAAAAACATACATGCATTTATAAAAAGAACCGTATAAAAGATATTGCCAGAAGCCATCTGCCATTGCACACAAATGATTGTGTCCACCACTCTGTAAAGTTCCCCATGTTGTCTGAAAGCTGATATTTCATCAAGTAGCTCTAAACAATTAAATCTGTAAACAGATATCACAGAATTCAAAAGCAGTACCTGAAGTTACAGAGGTTAAACTGTCTTTGGGGGCTAAAAATGTATTGATTTTGTTGTAGTTTTGCTCATATCTGTGTTTACTGTAATCAACAAGCAGATATCATGTTTCCTGTCAATGATGCCCATACATCAAAAATATCAGGCAATGAATATTACAGAGGAAATACATTTCTGTCCAACATGTGAGGATTAAACAGTTTCATGGAGCAGCGCACAGGTTTGTAGATATGTCACTTGTTTAAAGCACACTTTTATGTCAGATTCACCGAAAACATCACTAGATGGTATCCTTAATTCCTGCTTGCTCGTGTGGAGTGACAGGTAATTCAGTTATCCTTCCAGTGGGTTTCATAGGTTTAGATAACATAGACAGTGTCTTTTTTTTTATCATTTGCATTTGTGCAAACTGTCACAAAACAAAGCAAAAAGTCTCTTCACCGCTTTTGTTCTGCGACAAACTCAAAGTGCACACCTGCTTCAGTCATATGTGTTTTCCGGTCAGGAAGAAGAGTGGTCGGTCCTCTTTGGCATTGGCAGTTTGGAACTCGTCGCTGAGCCTAAATCTCCACTCTTCTTCCAGCTCCAACCTGCCCACCGTCTGTCTCAGCGAGCTACGATCTGCGCTGATCACACACAGAGTTGCACCTAAAGCGAGCAGACAGGAGGGAGAGGGACAGTCTCTTTAACAATGACGAGGACATAGAGCAGTTATCATATAAAACAACGAGATCATGGTCTCGTCGTTTTGCAGGACTCGTCTGATCTTGATTCTTTTGTTTTCTGTGATCAGTAGAAAGTGAGAGGTAATGAAAAGTCTTTCTGCATTTGACTATTTTGTGGTAATTAATGCAATTAATTGTTCTGTAAATGAATTCAAGTACTTTTCATTCTAAAAGTAATTCTGCTTTATCAGCATTTGTTAATTTCGTTACATAGATGGTAAAGATCCAGGCAGGGAGCACAGGGAAGTTATATATGAAGAAGGTTGCTGGATTGAAACTGGTGGCATTGCATTTAAATTCCCATGCTTTTACTTCTTAAAGAAGTCACCTGGAACAGACACATGCTTATTGTCTACATTTGGTCTGCTGCTGCACCTTTAAGGAAGGCGAACTTCTTGAGGAACCCAGGAGTCACAAAGGAGTCTGCAAAACAAAGGAGGAGACCACTGAACAGCAACCCTGCTGTGCTGACGTTCACGGAATGAGGTCTGGAACTCACAAAACACACAGTCACCTATAGGAAGCAAGAAGAATACGGTCTTTATGAAGCCTGTGTTGAAATATGATATATTCTGCTCAGATTGAGAATTTCTGACTCTGTGTTGTGTTTTGAGAGCATTCTATGTGTCTGTGCAGATGCCTGCAGACGACACACAGCCCGATGTGTGTGTGTGTGTGTGTGTGTGTGTGTGTGTGTGTGTGTGTGTGTGTGTGTGTGTGTGTGTGTGTGTGTGTGTGTGTGTGTGTGTACCTCAGGTCCCAGGTTAAGGTAACAGTCCACAGACAGCACAGGGTGCGTGTGGTTCTTGGTGCTGAGTGGAAACAGTTTATGGCTGTTGTGCTGCAGATATTTTTCCAGAAGGAGCTGTGCTGGTGTAGCCAAGAAAAGGTGTTTGCTGTCTGGGGCACAGATGTACTGTGAAGGGCTCACTGAGGTGGGAACATCTGTCATCTGGAGAAATGAAAATTTCTGATTAATAACAAGGGCCAAGGAAATTAATAGGTGGTGATTTAAACACCATATTTTACAAGGAATTCAAGTGGAAAAGAGCAAAAATAGCAGGAAGATTGAACATCTTATAGCTCAACTGAAGAATATAAATATATATCTATGTAATGTCTTCACAACTATGGAGTACATATGACAAGGAAAAATATTAATTACTATCTGTTGCCCAGTTATGTAGACTGCTTATTAATGTTTGATTTCCCTAATTACAGAAAATACCTTTGTCTTAATAATAAATGTTCTATATCCTCCGATTGCGATCTGCTTCTTCATGACACTGAAGTTGTTGAACCTGCAGACAAGTAACCCAGCACTGTGCAGCCTCAGCGTGAAGTCAACGTCATGACAGATGAAACGGTTCTGGTCATATTGGACATTCTGACTCCGGTCGACATTTAGGAGGAGGAAGTCATGAAGATGACCTCTAGAGAAGGGCTCCCACTGTTTATTACCTGGTTCAACAGAAAGGTTAAAAAAAAGTCAAGCCCGACATCATTTTTCCTCACAAGCCGTATGAGTTTGCCTACATCTGATTATTTTATTACAAGCATGCATAGAAAATAAAAGGGAAACAATTTATTTTAAATAGTTGAATTTATTTTCCTAAATCATCTCTGATCAGGAACTATCCATGATTGGGGATAAAACATCTGAGATACACAGAAGTCCGAAGCATTAATTCAACTCTATGTAACATCTGAAGGCAATGAAAACACAAGCTTTGATCCAAAGCATCTCCAAATAGGAAGTGACAGCTTTACAAGTTGTGACAAGTGATTTCATAATTTAACCATATCTAATGGAGCCCAAAGCTATTTATACACAAATGTTTTTATGCTTTCTGACATTTAGAAATGCACCCATTGACGGGTAAGAATCAGCTGATTTCCAGTGTTTTCAGCCCTGGCTGGTAACCGCCACATAGTACACATAATACACGTGGTCAGCCTTGGAGCCAGCCAAAGGCAGCAGCCTTGTTATGAGAAAGAGTCAAAGCTGTTATGCAGAAAATGAATAAGATGAAAGAAAAACATAAAAGGGTTGATGTTGATATGTGGTGAAATTATAAACATACTGGAAAATGATGTAACTGGCATTTGTTTTGTTGTATACATGTGTTCCACCTGCTTTGGTTTGATAAGTTAAATCAGGTAAAGTTGGGTGTAAAACAACCCATTTTCACTGATCTTTGTGCATCTTTTTATCAGCAAAGCAAAGAAAGAGCAGTTTAAAACTTTTTGCGATTTGAGGAAAATTGTAAAGTTTAATTGTTTATTATGAATATAATATTTTTCAATGAAGAAAATGTTGTTTTTTGTTTGTATATAATGTCAGTTGTGGCTCTTAGAATGAAAATTGGAATTTCCAAGAATCAGCATTAACAGGTCACAGGAAAAAATGCAATTGCTGCATCTCTACTGACATTGTTTCTGCTGACCTGTGAGACCACGGCTGCTCCACTTCCTGATGCCACAAAGACCATAGTGGGATAGGTCTGGACAGGCCTCCATGTGCTGCAGGACCTGTTTCAGTGACACGGCGTGCTCTACGGGGCCACTAAGGACAACAAAAATCAAACGCTGGCAGTGTTAAATCAAAGGAACACATTCTTAACTCTGCACTCATGCAGTGAATATTGGTGTAAATAACTTGTCAGTATGTACTTGTGTGCTTCTAGGTCTACTGCATTCCACATAACACAGGAGTCGTCGGCCAGGATGATGAAGGGCCAGACGTCACCTGCTGGACTTCCTCCCTCCAAACGCCGGCTGCGTTCCAACTCCAGGTTGTGATATGAAAGCTCTTTAATCAGGAAGTGAGCCGCACCTGTATGAGCATTGAAAGTTTGTTTTAAAAGGTATTGAAGAAGGTACTATGGGCTACTCCCATGCTGTTTCTTGAGGGGTCACCATAGTGGATGGAGCCACATGTTTGATTTGGTAGTTTTGCATAGAAGGCACTTCCTGATCCAGGATGAAACCCTCCCATTTATCTGAACTTGGGAGCGGCACTAAGAATACATTAGTTTGTACTCCGCAAGGCTGGGTTTTGCATCTCCTCACAGAATCTTTAGTACTTTACTTATTGCTATCATCAGTAACATACCTATTCCAGCTCCATTGAAGACAGTTGGAAGCACCAGCATGATATGGTTGGGCCAGTACTTCTTGTACACAGCCATCTCATACTCTTTGACCACCAGGATATGTAGATGAGAGGCTCCATCCATGGCGTGGTACAGGTTAAACAGACCGTGCTCATGGCGGCCGGTGGTCGGCGTGAAGATTGGACTCTTGATGGAGTCTGGGCTCTGGGAAAGTAGGGGAAAAATGTAAAAATCAGTTATAAATATTTATTAGTCATGTGAAATGGTATTAAAAGGAAAATGCATTTTAATGTTATGAAGAACATTATGTATAAACTTAAAACTAGCTTAGACTAACAGCTTCCTCAGGAAACTGCAGGAATAAAAAACAAACATTATACTGAACGTGAACTCCAGTGAGATACAATCAGAGCATTTCTGACTGATATGAGCAAAAAATTTCTGGTCATTTCAAATAATATGTTCTCAAACCAGAATCTGTTTACATATTTTTGTGAAAACAATAAGAACTTCTGGGCTTTTGGGACAATTTTAGCTACTTTTAAAGGCAATTACACCACCTGGTGGAGCCATCTGGGAGTTGAACTCACAAATACTAATGGCCAACAAAAACATAGAATACTTAATGCTACTTCTATTTGATTATTTACCATTTTTGATGTGTGATAAACAGAAATGGAAATTTTAAAAATTATTTTCCGGTCCTGCTTGGCAGCTTTAGCAAACAGAATTATGATCTGAACGCCCAGTTGTGCTAAATTCATGTACTTTGCCATGAGTAGCTCAATAAGATTTTCTACGGGCTCCTCTTTGGGAGGGGCAGATCACTGGAGGAAGAGGAGAAAGGATAAAGGAGCACCAAAAGAAAAGAGGGGTTAGGTGGATTGGAAAAATGATCTTGGTGTACTGTTTGAGCGTTTGCGTGTCTGTGTGTGTGTACTTGTCATGAAATCTACTTGATAATGTGGGTGAGGAGCTGCAACAACAGTCAGAAACAAACAGAGTACCCCCCCCCCCCCAAAAAGAGTACTGAAAACCCAGGTCACACATTCCAATGGTAGGGAGGGGCATATATTTTTGTGAAATCAAATAAGTACTGCTAAGCTGCAAGCTAATTACACCACCTAGTGGAGCCATCCAGGTATTGCATGGTGGTGAATATCATAAGTCCTTACAATAACATTCAAGCGATAACATTTTTGACTTCCCACAGAAATAGTCAACAATTGCACAGTGTGCAATTACATATATTAACTATTAATTAAATCTCCAGTTATTCATCTTCACTTCAGCATATGAGGTTTAAATCATTAAAGACATACCCAGTCAGAAGTGAGAGGCAGTCGCATGCTCTCCAGTTGGCCTCCGGGCTGGCTGAAGCTGAAGTAGTGCTCTTTAGACTTTGGGATGATGAAGTAAAGCTTGATCTCCTCCCCAAGCAGTAGATGAGTGAATGTGAAAGCATGCAGCGTTGACTCGCACATCTGAATTATGATTACAGACAACTGTCACGTTTACATTTCAAAGGCAGCATGAGCATCATTTCTCACTTTGTCTGCTGGCATGTACTGTCCTGACCTGGTATCTGGGGTTGAAGCCCAGGTATTGATGACACTGTTCACAGTGATGATAGGTGTTGTATGCTGCATACTTAGACAGCTTTATCCTAGATGTCCGTCGACGTAGGTACACATCTTCCTGTCGTACAGGATTTCCTTGGGAAAACAACAACAAAGGGCCGATAAGTACAAAAGACAAAATACAAAGGTAACAGATAACACAGTTACAAGTAACATTCATGTTATGCAGATACAGTTGTGGCTTTGTGTTCAACTATTGTTTTGCATCCCGAGTTTGGCTGTAATTACCCTCAGCATTGGGTTTATGTCCAGGGCAATAGATGGTACTGATGTCATCATATTTGGGGTCGTGGATGATGTAGTCAAAGGGCATCATCCTCACAATCTCTGGGTTGGGCCCGGAAGCACTGGGTGTGTGGTATTGCACCCCCTCCGTCTGGGAACCTGAAGGCACAACACATTTTCAAATGTATGCATTAAAAATAAGTTTAAGCACAATGAATACTGACAGATATAATTTTATGATCCAAACACCATCAAAAACAGCAACGTCACAAATCAAAAAGGTTTCGAAAAACTGTAGAAAATATAGAAAATTGACTGGAGCTGCATCTATTTTCCATAACTTAAATAAATGATAGAACTAAGAACTGGTGTCTCCTACAGCAAATGCACTGACTGTAGTTGATGTCTTCTTCATCGTAGATATCCACCTCCATCAGCCTGATCAGCATGCGTGACAGAATACCCAAGAAGTGCAGATATGCTCCTGTCTTACCCACCTGAAATCGTAATCGAACAAAGGGAAAATAATATAAATAGTTGGTACAGCATGCTTGAATTTGAATTTGAACAAAAAACATACAGAAATTACCTGTGGGGGGCCACTAAGCAGCAACCTGCGGGGGTGAAAGTTGTCACTTCGGCCTTCGGTGCGATTGCTGCTGTCCATGTGGTAAGAGCGAGGGACCGTCCACTGACGGTAATAAAGTGACTGTTCTGTACATGTCATCATTTTACTCAGCAAAGGCCTGAAGATGGAAAGTGAGATTGGTCATTACTTTTGGCCCCCAAAAAGGTCACTGTGGGATTTTTTTTATTTTCCACTTGTAATAACTTCCTTCTGATGCATATGAGCAGTTGTTCATCCAATCCAGTTATTATACTTTGCCAGTTAATAGAAGCACTCTGCAGCTGTTACAGAAAAATGAGATGATCATACTTATCATGGTGCATTTCGTGTTCATTACTCTTTTGAAAATCTTCGGCAGTATACAGCCATTGGCTGCGAGCACAACTGCTCTGTTTGGATGTTGCTGGATATGTTTATTAGCATTTCTATTACTTTGACTGTGTTTCTATGGATGTCCAGCTATACTGCTATTTGAATCTGCAATGCTTCTGCAACAGATGTGTTAATAACAGACTACAGCTTTTGAGAAATACAGTTGTAAGCCTTTAACTCCAGCCTGCACAAGCATCACTGTAGGTTGTCAGTGTTCTACTCATTTAAAAAAAAAATGTGCAATTTCAGGTATCTTTATAAAAGCTACACAACTGCAGGTACATCTCTCTGTAGTCACAGGCATTACATGTATTTTTTGTCTGAGGCAAAGGAATTGTATTAGCATTTTCACGAGGCAACACAAAGCCTACTGTGGAAAAACACAGTAGTAGTGGACAACAAAACAAAAATGTATTGCCTAGTAATGCAAAAACAAATGTCTCTACTGTGCTGCCACTACCCACTGAGGCAACGTTATCGCTTTCCTTCGACTAATTAAAAACTTTCAAACAAAATCCCTTCTGAATGTGGCCTGCCAAATTAAGAAATACTTATCCTCAAGGCTTCTGTTTGATACTCTGAATATTCATATGAACAAAAAAAAAAAAGGAAAATAAATGAACTGGTGTGCATTTCCTCTACCTGAAGCTGCTTGCCCAAGCAACAGACATGTGTGGCAGGAACGATGTACATCGTGGAAGTCCACTGCTGTCGCTTGCTGTAATGATATCGTAGAGCGCACGAGGCAGAAGCACAGAAGGTGGGCGGCTCACTCCTCGTGCCCAGGAGCAGCTTGGATGAGGAGAGGAGGCTCGCGGGGAGGACGAGCCCGAGGATGCGGATTTGGAGTGCATTTGTATCTGGGGAAGTAACTGCTGTTGAGGGAGCATCTGAGTGTAAGGCTGAGAATGTTTTTGAGGCACCAGCTGAGCTTGACTCTGAGACTGCAGCTGGGGGATCTGCTGGGACTGTGAGTAACTTGCAGCACAGGGTTGCGTTTGGGGTTCTAGTGCAGTTTGAGGATATGGAGAAGACTGAGATGAGAAATGAGGCTGAAGCTGAGTCTGTGATTGTGAGGAAGATTGCATGGCATCCAGTGTCCCTTTCTGAACATTTGGAGGGGTGTTGCTATGAGCAGGGTTGAGATCTAGCGTTGCGGTGTCTGTGCATGCCTGGAGCGGCTGGCTGGTGTCCCCTGGAAATACCGGGGAGAAGAAAAGAAAACATTTTTCAAACAAACAGCATTTATCATTTCCTCAAACAAAATTAATTATATATTTAGTTATGAAGACTTATATTTGATGAAATCTCACCATTATCTTGTCCCTCCTCCTCTTCATTGTCAGTGCTACTGAGTTTTTCAGCATCACTTTCGAGCAGGTCACTTCCTGATCCGAGGTTTTGTGGTGGTTGTGACTCTTCCTTCACCAGATAAGCAGCCAATCCCAGCTCTTGTTCAAGTGTGGTACGCTGCAGGTACGAGCAGCTTATCACTCGAAGGTCACAGTACTTTAGTGACCTGTTGAAAGAAGGACTTCTCTGCTTAAGCTCAAAATGACAACTATGACAACTTCTTTGGCTGCCATGCATGAAACTGTGGGGTTACACTTTATTCAGTCTGGTAATGCTCAACACATGTGTAAGGAAACACTTTGTGTAAAAACTGTAGCCCAGGGAGTAGAACAAAGGTCAAACAAAGGTACTGTCAGGTCAAAAATCAGGGAAATATGAATAAAATTCTAATTTGCACACCTGGGCAGCGACTCCCCCAGTGGCTCAGCCCCTGAAAGGATCAGGATGCAAGGAAGAGCCTCCAGCTCCAGGTAGGTACGAGGAACCCAGTCAGCATCCTGGATCTTCAACCATCTCTATATGACACAAACACAAATGTAAAATAAGCCTACATGCACTTTTCATAGTGTGACAGTGGGGTGTGGTTGAGAGCTCGGTTGCAGAGGCGGGGTGGGGCAGCAGGTTCAGGGGGTGGTGTCAGGAGAGGATGGCAGCACAGAGTGTGATGAGATCAGGATGTGGGAGTGTGAGCTGCCTGTAACTGGACTGGTGCATTACATATTCCACCTGTGAAGTGTGTTAGGGATGTGAAATTCTTCTTTTATTTCTCTACTTGAGAAACATTTCTGATATGAATTATTACTCACCTTGATCTGATCTGTAAAGAACTGTCCAATAGTCAGAGCTTGCTTGGGATTCCCTAGTATGATTTCAAAATTCTCCTCCAGACCCAGCTGCCTCCTTATTCTGGATAGCCTCTGGTGTGCCCATGCTGCCAGAGCCAATGAGGGGATCCGCACAAGTACCATGTGACCATGGCGGGCTGGACACTGCTGTGCAGCAGTGACCAGCGATTGCACAATCTCCATGGTCTCCACTGAAGTGTGTTTTTGGAGATTGTGGGAACGGTTGAATCTGCCTGATGCAGCCATCAGAGCAACACAGTAGTGTTGGATCAAAACCGTCGTTCGGATCACAGCACTGTGCAGCTTTGGAAACCTGGAAGTGAAAGAAAGAAAGCTTGTAAATCCTTCGTGCTGTATCCTTGGTATCATTTTAAAGCGCTCTTTCTTTTAATTGATATGGCATTTATGTGGATTCAACGCGTCAGTGCGCCACCTCTCTTCCAAGGTAGATGCCATGTTTTCAAATGAGGAATCATAACGCATCAGCGGCAGGCAGCTCCCTGAATGAGTCGACTCCAAAAGCTCTGACACGCCAAAGTACCGTGTCCTCTCGTGATACAGGTCCACATCCTGCACACAAACAGGAAACAGATTTAAGCCTTTGTGTCAACGCATGCATGATGCTAGTCTATGTTACACTAAAAAAAGAAAAAAAAGAGTACTGATAACACAGAGATTAATCTTACATTACTGAATGCAGATGGCCAGTGGATCTCATTGTAGGGACTGATGCGGGTGCATTGAGTCTGGAGAGCAAAGGGGAACGAGGTGACGTGTAGAATCAGGATGTTTGTAGCATCTCTGACCTGTCGGGAGTTTAACAGTTGGTCCACAAGACCCAGACCACTATCTGAGCTGCAGTAGGTTGCACTGAGAGACAGAAATAGAGAGATCCGAGGAGACTGAGTAAATACAATCAATTTGCTCTTGTTGTAACAGAACAGATGCTGATGGAACAAAGAAAACAATACAATAATCATTCAGTTTTTCCTTCTTACTTCATACACACACCTGGTAATATCCCAGTGAGCATGGTCATGGACCAGGATGTAGAGTGTATAGGAGTTACTGTATGCTTCCCGGATCAGGCTGTCAATTCGTGCCTGAGCGCCGTGGTCCATCTTGACCACATAACGCTCAGCCTCGCTGTGAGACACGCACGCCTGATCTAAACTCCCAAACTCCTGCAGAACACCTGACAAGCACAGGATAATATCAAAGCACATCATGTGGAGGCAAAAGTGCATTCAAACACATCCTTTTGACTTTTTTTTTATAGTTGTGAAGAGACCTATGTGACTAACCAGAGCTCCAGAGGTGGAGAATAGTCTGTTGAAATGTGACCTCAGAGGGTGGCACAAGGATGAGGAAGCTGACCCTATCAAAGGAGCCAAGATCCAGGTTCTGAGTGCTAGAGTCTGCTATAGCACAAACGTGGGACAACAGCTTTCTAGCCACTGCCAGCTGGATGGGACGAACCTCTCGCCAATCTACAGAGTACTCTACACACATACAAAACCAAATTTAAGGCCCTGTGACTTCACTAATGCATCCATATAATATATCCACTTTAAGCCATGTGTGCTTTACCTGAACAGGTGTCTTTGGGACTTGAAGCTGTGTCTTTTGGACTGTCTTTTAAAAGGTGCGTATGTGAGTCCTTTGGACTGTGTGTGACTCTGGGACTCTGCGTGTTTTTATTACTCTTCTCTTCAGCTGATTCCTGGCTGCTGGATAAGGGAGATGGCTCATTGCTGTCCAGAATGGCACTGTCCAGAAGAGAATCTATGTCACCATCTGCAAAACACAACGCCACACAGCAAGTTAGGGAAGATGACTGAAACACAGTAACAGGTCACACTGCATGCCACAGATACACACACCTTGTCCAAGGGAATTGCAGTAGTGGACGAGTTCCTGGGCAACACCAGTGGAAATCTGATGGGCAATTTCTTTAAGACCCTCACTGGGAGAAAACATGCTCTCGGCCAAGGCACGGCATTGGTGCTTACCTGAAGGGCAAGAACACAAAAACACTGAATAAAATCAGTTTTACTACTCTATTCAGAATTCTGGGGACAGCTTGACCACAATCGCACATGCAGTATATAGTTATATACTGAAAATACAGATCCTACCTGTAACTACCACACAGGACTGTGTTTCCTGTCCCGGCACAGTGACAATGATGACCACATAGTTGGTGTTTTCAAGCCGTTGTTCCATTAACCGGCTGAAAGTTAGCTGGAGGCCTTGAGCCAAAGAGCCTACGTCCTTTCCTAACACTACTACGCCCTCTCCGTAAGACGATGCAGCCAGATGGGCAAGCCAGGGAAGCTGTGTGGGTGTCAAATGTTGTGGGCTCTGGGGGGGTAAAGATAGATACTGAGGGAGCCCAGGCAAGACAGAGGGGATCTGAAGACAGGGTGAAGAGAGTAGTTTGTTAATTCATGAAGAGGATATTAATATTTGCTTAACTCTGCTAAACAGCTTTAATACTTTAATACCTCCTGAATTCTAGAAACATGAATTGTTTGTTCATTTATTTTTTTTCTTGCAAAATCTGACCTCTATGCCATAGTGCCTCCCTTGGGTTCCTGTTGTTTGAGGTTGCTGGTACTGTCTTATCTCACTGAGGTGGGACTCCCTCCAGGATCTCATAAATATCTGCTCCAAGTCCTCAATCAGAGGCACCTGGTCAGACCCTTGGAAACAGAGGTGAGTAACAAACATACCACAATTTTAGTGGTGAATAAAACTGCTACATTGGTATAACATTTTTAAATTAGCACCTATAAAAGCCACAGTTTTGATTAGTTATTTACCACAACAGTGTGTTTCTGGAAGAACATTTTTACACTTACCTAACTGAACAAGGTAATAGACAGTGAGCAGAATCTGCATCTCAGTGGACAGCGGTTGAATGGGTGATGGTCCATAATGCTGGTAGACTCTGGGGAGTGTTTGTGAGCTCAGATAACAGCTCTGAAGCAGAGAACTGACAAGAACATCACTTACATTGCCAGTGAGCTGAGGAAGAGGGCCGTGACCTGCGGACATGAAAAGTGTGCAGATAAAATACATGAAAATACAGTCACAGAGGAGACTGGGGCCGAGTAAAACTCAGCTCGAAATAATATGCAAAACAATGGCAAGTGTTAAAAGAGATAATACAGGAAGAGCTACACATTTGTGGCATCCACAGCTATCCAAGTGTGAGCACAATCCCAGCCTTAGCAGGGTAGTGAAGATCTCACTTGAAATTCTAACCTTTGAAAATGATAGGCTGCAGTCTGCAGGTTTGCAGCAACTGATCTGGAACTGTTACTGGCACCTCTGGGGGAGAAAGTGGTGTTGAGGACCACTGCGATGAACTCTGCACGACTGTAGTCTCTGCACGCATGAGGAAAGCAAGAAAAATACATTCATTTGCACACAAACAAATTAAACAGCGCGCAGCAATCTTGTTGATACATTATTATCCTATTTATACCTGCTCTGGATCCATTTGTGATGACAGAGGACACTGACAATGTTGATGAGGCTGAGGAAGATGGTGGCGTCTTCAAGGTGTTCTCTGGCACAGTGTTGGCACATGATTCAGGTGACCAGCCCTTATGTCTCTTTTTTGGAGGCCCAGCATTTGCATGTATCCCTGAAAGACGCATATAAACTCAAAAAAAGTTGCCAAACCTGGAAAAAACAATCCTCAATAGCCATTGCTCCTGTGACTCATTTGTCACAGTTCATCTATTAAGCTACTTTTTTTGTATTTAAGTGTCCCATTTTTCTACAATTCATGTTGCTTTACGATTCATTTTCTGTAAAATATGAGCTGAATTTTGGTAAGTCTGACATGAAACAAACCAGCAGGACACACACTAGGTGACTTTTGTTGATCCAACAATGAAAAAGAGTTGTATTTTAGTCATGCAATCAATCTGTCTTTTCCTCTTAAGTTTCTGTTGTAATACATTAAAATAGCAGACACATAAAAGGCCCGGTTGTTAAAAGGACTGTGAAAAAACAACACTGACAGGAAGGAAGCTTTTCAATAAGAGAGAAAGCAGGAAAAAAAAGATGAGATGGGATATTTTACAGCCTTGGTTTATAGAGGTGACAGACTGAAGCAGAGGGAGGGAGAAAGACAGACAGAATAAAAAGGGGGAGGTAGAAGTTTAGGGCCTAAAGTGTTGGCAAATAAAAGCAGGGAAAAACAAAAGACAGCCCTCTGCAGACAATGCAGCTGGCTGGCTTCTGTATAGCGGGGGTGTTATAGCACGCACACACACACACACACACACACAC
>VOQJ01015409.1:7553-49088 GCA_015052665.1 Apistogramma diplotaenia
CCACCAAAATACACCCCCCAAATTAGATTTTTTTTTTTTTTTGCATAATCTCTTTGAGACAGCCCAAAAAGCTCCACCACAGCATAAAGTTTAGTTCAAAGTGTCTCCCAAAACAAGTTTTCTTTCAGCTTTGTCTTGTCAAGAACTCACACCCTGCCATGTCAAAGGGGAACTGAACTGCCTGCTTGTTAGGAATATATTACATTCTCATAAGCATATCAGCATCCCATGCAAAAAGCACAGCAAAAACTCCATCTCATCAGCTAAAAGCAGTTTCTGTTAACTTGTTCTTAAAGAAGCTTGTGTCTCAGGCCTTTTATAGGAACAACTACCTGCTTCAACCATCCGTCCCCAGTGACTGTAACAATTCAGGCTAATAAAGCAGAGTGTTAATTCAGAGCTACTAAATAAATGGATTATCATCATCAAGGTCTTAAAATACACTAAGAAGCACATTCTAATTAAACAGCAGATTTACAGGTTTAGAACATGAATTCTAGAGGAGAGCTCTAACGACTTCCAACAAATTGTATATTTATCCTTATTTGACCTAGTTAATTAAAATAATTTATTCATAATTATATAAAAAATAATGCAATTATTAAAATTCCCAGTGGTCATAAAAACGAAGCACTGATGATTTAATGTATTTTGACATAAATACTAATTTTGGATAATATCAATGACACATTCTGCATTCTGTTGATAGCACCTTTTTGCCCTAAATTTCTATGTGTTAAGTGATGAAGGTCTGAGGTAAAAATGCAGATACATTTATTAAATTTTTTATTTCATTTAGACAGTGAATGTTTCTTCTGTATTCCAATGAAGCATCTTTGCTTGTCATTTGGGCTTCACAAAGAGATCAATTCTCAAACTCTGTTAAATTAATATCTACCAGAAAGTCTCTTCAGATACTTAGTGTGCTTTAGGACTGATGTATGATCCAATGCCTAAACTTATAACAGGCTCAATTAGGGATTGGCGCAAAGAGGCAATGACATCCAGCCAAGGAGATTAACAGACACAAACATAAAGTGAGACATGGGCATCTGTCTAATGATTAATTTCCAATTAGTCAGAGTAGCAGCTTACTCTCATATGACTTTGTTTGGCAGCAGCATCATAGATGAAGTTTTCAGTAAGATATCCCCGAGGCTAAACCAGTTTCTGGACGGAGTCAATAAATACATTTAAGCAGGTGACAGAGGCTGCTTTGACATTTTCAAAACAGACATCAAACGTACACACACGGAAACATGGACAAAAGGGAGAGGCAGGGTGTGCAGTCTGTTATGGAGCTAACACAGAAAGATAGAGAACCCTTCATGCACATATTCATAGCTACGGCCAATTTAGAATCACCAATTAGCATCCATCCATTATCCATTTCAAGATCGCTGGGGAGGGGGGTGGAGCCTGTCCCAATTATCAAAGGACAAGAGGTAGGGTACGGCCCTGTACAGGTCGCCAGCCTGTCGCAGGGCTAACAGAGAGAAAGACAAGGGAGAACATCCAAACTCCTGGCCAAGGTGAATTCAAACCCAGGACTGTCTTGCTGCGATAACTGATAAATGCCACAGATGAATAAATAAGAGGTACAGTATAGCTGTAGATGTCTGAAGGCTGTGGTTTGAGTCCAGACTTGGTCTCTGAACTCTGTTTGGGGGAGGGGTGGGTGCTGTAGGAAGGGCCCATCCAGTCCGCAGGTAGAAACAGTACTGCTGTTCTCGCTGCTATTTTTTTTAATTTATTTTTTGTTAAGCAAAGATAAATTTCTTAACTTTTGACAAGGTGGGTGAACTGCCTGCCAGCTACCTGAATGGCCTGTCTCACCATCACAAGGCATCAGAGCACAGTAAAAACTGCAGTTTGACAGCAACAGATTTAAAACTGATTTGAAGATTTGCACAAACCCATTTTCTTCTGATGGAGACGGAAATGTTCAGCAAGCATCAAGTTACATATTCAACAGACATTTAAAGTCTATTTGAATTCAAATAGGGGGGATCAAATATTCTTTGGGTGTCTGTGTCAAAGAGTCACTGACAGGTTTTAAAGGAATTGTGGCTGACTTTCAAAGCTTTGGTTTAATTGCAAACTCAATGATGTTGATGGTGCTGAATGCAGTTATTCAGCCCTTGAACTCACTGTTATTTCTTTTCTATTTCTGTGAGAGTTCTAAAATAGCTGCCTTTGCTATTTCTGCGATGCCTAATGAAACGCCGGAGTTATGATTAGGCTGTGATTTTTCTGGCATTTTTACAACAGGCTCAGAATCAAAGGGAGCAGGAAGTTCAAAATAGCCGAATAGCAATGAGCCGTGTAGAACACAAACTTTTGAACTTTTTTTTGGGGAAAGCCAGAAACGATGAGACAGCAATCACTTAGCATAGCTGACAGAGCGAGAGATACACTGACTGAGCACATTACCAGTCCCACATCCCACCTGCACCGCTTTGTATCATCAGATAAATTATTACAGTGGTCTTCTTTTGCCATCTTCACATCGTTATCGTGCAGTCTTTCTGTGAAGGTCTTTTTGAATCAGATCTACTGCCAAAACTGTTCTAGAAGTTTGCACTAGACTTGTGTCTAAATTGTTGTAGCATCTAAAAGCACATTTAAATTTATTTTTTAATTATGTGTTCAAATGCTTGGAAATATTGTTTATTTGCTGATTATAGCCTTCAGCTGTCAGACCTCTCTGTGCATCTACTGCAGCTCCCAGTTTGGATGCGGGAGACAGACACCCTCTTTACTTTTAGATTTAGGCTTGAAACTTCCCTTTTGTTAAAGCTTGTACTTGGGTCTGGGGCAGGTCACCCTGAACCATCTGTCAGTTATGCTGCAATAGCCTCAAACTGTTTTGGGACTTAATGTGATACACTGAGATTTTCTTCTCAACTCACCTCTTTTCACTCCCCACATATTTATATACCACTGCAGCGTGCCATTAAATGTTGGCTTCTCTCTGCCTCCCTATGCTCTCATTTTCTTTTATTTCCTCTTATCTTTTTCTCTTGTCTTTCCCCTCACCCCCCAACCGGTTGAGGCAGATGGATGCCCTTCCCTGAGCCTGAACCTACTGGACGTTTATTCTTGTTGAAAGGGAGTTTTTCCGTCCCGCCACTGCAAAGTGCTTCCTCATGGGGAGTTGTTTGATTGCTGGGGTTTTCTCCACAACACAGTGTCATGTGATTTGGCGCTTTATAAAAATAAAGCTGAATAAAATTGAACTGAACTGGTGCTGCCCCACGTTTTAAAAAAATATTTTTTCTTAGGAAAATGGCAAACAAAGGAAGCAATTTATTGAAAGGTGCAATGCAGTATATAAGGCAAAAACAGAGTTTGTACTATTATACTGTAACAAGCTTGAAAGTAAATATATGGTAGCACCTTTATTTCTAGCACAGCCTAAACCTCTTAGGTGATTTCTTTTAAGTAGTCGTCAGGAATACAACCCCGGGCTTCTTGAAGGACAGTCAAGTCTTCAATGAATTTTGTCTGTCTTTTATACTGTACTGTTCTCTGTAAAGATACAGTTTCAGGTATCTGGAGGTTCTGCCTCTGGGGGTGACAATCCATGCTTGGTATTGTCCCACTGTGTGTTTTTCTATCCAAGTATGAGTTTACTGCACTGTTATGCTGAAAAACAAAGCCATTGCCAATAATTCCATCAATTTTTACGCTCCCCAGCACCACTGGTTGAAATGTAACCCCAAACCTCTCCCGACCTCCTCCAGGCATATTCACAATGTTCTGAACCAGTAATTTCACTGAATTTCAGTCAGTTTATTTTTTGTTTTTGTTTGGGTTTTTTTTTACCTCACTTTGTTTCCCTTCTTTAAGAGTGGCTGGTAATTGGCTTCTTGATAGCCACTCTTCCACTGACTCTATGTCTTCAGCAAACAGTAGATGGATCCACTGGAGAGCCAGATGCATCTTTTAGGTCGTGTGTCAGATCTTTGCTGGATTTTCTCCATTTTTAAGGCAGTGACTTTCAGATTCTGCTCATCTGCTGTGGATAGGTTTTTAGGCCTGACACTACTTCTATTGTCCTATACTTGTCTAGTTTCCTCAATTTTTGGAGATAAACCAAGTTTTGGGCTAGTATTTCTTTGGGAATCACCTTGTTGGTACAACAATACTATTTCATGCTTGTCAAACTGTGCTGTCTTTGGCACCTTTCATAGATTCAAGTAAAGAAACAGGAATAAATGTTTTTGCAACATGCTGCTAGAAACAAAGTAACTAAAGATACATTTAAAATAGCTTCTTTGTTAAGTTGTCTGCTGGGTTAGGTTTCCTTTTGATGGCTGAATGATTCATAGATCAGTATTATGTAGCTTAAAATGAAAAAAAAAACAAGATAAAACGTCCCCTGAAAATGGTCAGAAATAAGGACTGGGCTAAATTAGCCAGTGTCCTAAGAAAAACGTTGAAAGACCTTCAGAAAACCTGAGAAAATATTAAAAAATCAATGAAAAAAATGGGAAAAAAAGGCTCAAGACTTTTGTACAGTACCATCTATGCCACTGTCCATTTGCTAGATTAAACATTTTACTCCAGTTTTGCTTCCCTATGAAGTACAGAAAAAAATTACTAACACATTTTCATATTTAAGGTTAGTCATAACAAATTATATCTAGCTAAAACGTGTAGATGAGTCACATTTGAGCACTTATGAGCTAGACAAAAGGCTTATTGCTTCAAAAGTATTATTGACTTGTCTTTTATTGCCTCTTTTATTGTTGGGAAGCTAATGTGTACTGTGCTTTTACTGTAGCTGTTGTTATTCTGCGGGGACAGATGGGGAAGAGCCTATGAGTGGTTATTTCCACTGACTGCTTGCTGATATGGTCACCCTTGAGAGATTATGCATACATCTTGGAGAGAAGCAGCATCTGGCTAGAATGAGGCACAAACTGTCCCGAGAGAGCATCCGAACAACTGGATTTCAATCTGTCTTGAATCCATTGTGGATATGCATATTGTTCATTTTTTTTTAAATCAGATCTGACCATTTTGAACATCCAAGACACATGATGTGAGGAAATATCGGTGCTGGAGCCTATTCTATCTGTCATAGAGCGAAAGTCGGAGTGCACTCTGGACAAGTTACCAGTCTGTTGCTTTTAGCAATCAATGATGGCCTATTACATCCAAGACTACCTGACCAAGGAACTAGAATCATATTGTGAGAATAAAAACACATAACACAAATTGTCAGATCCAAAAATATATGAACTGTTCAGAAATCATTTTGGAAAGCAGTGATGCATGACTATTGAGGACCTGTTGCTGCATGTAAGGATCTCTCTTTTTACACATAGATGCACAGAAGGGGAGAGCGAGTCAGAGAAGCATCAAATGAAACATGTAATAGGTGTTGTATTGTTTCCGAAGCTGCAGAAAGCCAACCCCAAAGTAATCCAGGAGATTTTTTTTAATTTTTTTTGCAAACAAATGTATTTCTGATCAGGCTTCTCACTGTGGGTCCTGCATTCTTCACGCTTGATGCTATTCCTGGCAACATAATCCAACAACTGGTCTATGATTGCCTGTCGGGCAGCAAAGTAACAATCGCTGACACTCCTGGTGTTGAAACTGCAGCTGGAGGGCGTGAATTGATTTTGAAAAGAATGACAGATGAACCCTCACTTGCTTAAAGACTGCATGGGTGTGTTATTCCCACATGTAGGTCTGGGCACCATGAAACTGATCAACTCAATCCTCCTTTTATTTTCTGAAGTCTTGTGGGATTTGTTGATCGTTCTGTTTGTTTATTTATTTATTTTTATTTAGATACTAAAATCTGTAATTTGCGTTTTCAGCATAATATGCAACAAAACAAAATTATGTTGTATTCGACGAGGATCTTGGCTGAACTTGTTTGGAAAAGAAATCAAGAGCAAATTATTAAAAAAAATAATACTGAGACTTTTCCTAATTAACATTCATCACTGTGCAAAGCAGTTTCTTGTTTAAAGGGGATACAAAATAATAATAGGTGACAGAATCTATAGCAAAAACAAATTAGTAAACCTGAATTAATCCATTTAAACAAAATTTGAGGTTATTTCAGTGCTGTGAGATAATTTGGCTCTGTATTAAAACTGCTGCTCTGTCAGAGAAGTAAGACCTCCATCACACAGTAGAGAGTTGGTGACCACAAGTTGCTGAGAATAACTGTATTCCCAAACCAGTTGGCAACTGGTTGCTGGAGAAAAAATGTATTTGAAATGTGTTATTTTACTGGTTTCATTGCCTCTCTGTGAGTAGTTGGAGAGTGTTTGCAGACAATTCAACATCTTCTGTGCAAACTACAGGTGAGTGCAGCAATCTGCTATTTACCAAAGTATTAACAATGAGGTTTTTGGTATAGCAGCATCCACTGTGAATCTGATTTCACCCGGCAACACCGAGCAGCTAATCACCAACCGGTCATGAAAGGTACATTTCCCTGGCAAATTGATGTTGCCAGGGGGTCGCCGACCAGTTGGTATGACGCAGTGCCTAGGTAGGGCAATTTTGTAAGGGAGAGCGGCAAAACCCATGATCCTCCACAGACATAATTCTTTACGGTTTCATTTCTATTAGCTCTTTAATTCATGTTCACTGGTCATGATTTTAGTTATTCTATGAACACAAAAAAGGGAGCCTTCATGAATTTCAAGTCTGAAACACTCTAATAGTCAGGCTAATACAGTTTCACCTGGCTTCAGGACTACTTTCCCTAAATTTTATATTCCAAAACAATAGGTCACTATGTAAAATAAATGTACACAATAATACAATAATCTGCAAATCATTTAAATCCCATGTTTAATTTAAAATGGCAGGATTCAATATCAGCATCACTTCTCAAAAACAGCTGAGCCATGTCAAAAAAAAAGGATTATAAAAGTTTTGTTGAGCTACAAATAAAAAACACCTGGTGGAAAATGTCACAGCTAATAACATTAATTAGAAATGGCATTTTGCACTTTAATGATATTTAAAAAGCTGGAATTAAGATAAGCCCGTCTCGAACAATCTTACATAAGGAAAAGCCACTTGTGGATTTTACTGCCATAAAATTGATGACAGAAGGTACAGTTTGTGGTCATCCAGGGACAAGGCTCATGGGAAATTGCTGTCAGAAAATTGGAAAGTATTGCTTAGGGAGCAGTATGTTATCATAGGTAGCAAGGCTGGTGCAGAATATACAAGGACAAATTAGAAGAAAATCATTATGTACAACCTGGTTGCACATTTGGGGCCAAAGTTGCATTTATGCAGATGTGTTATTAGTGTTTGTGTTTCCCCTGTTAACTATCAGGGTTTCTAAGCAGCGACCAGGATGCTTTTGTTAACATGGAAAAAGACTGCGCTTTTCTGCTTAAGGCTACAGGATACACAGACAAACCGGAGACGCAATGAATGTGAAAAACAATATATTGGGCATAATAACGAGGGTGCTCATACTCTGCATTATGTTTAAAACTTTGCTCTTGTCAGTGCAGTCTCTCAATAGCGCTTGACATTAAGATTCTGTAAAGCAAAATTTCAGCTTTATTTTGGAGAATTTACCTTCTTTTTGTGGAGAAAGTTGCACGACCTATCGTCCAGTGTCAAAAAAAAAATCTGCCTTGTACCACGTCTTGCTGTTTTTACAGTTCAGGGATTATGCAAACAAACTATAATATATTAGTGTGCAATAGAAAAAAAAAGGTTCCTTCAGGTATTTCTTCAGACAAAGCAAATGTTTCCTCCCTCTTCTACCTTGCTGCCACTTTTATACACAGCCTCCTTTCTACTATCTGATTCCAGCTTATTTTACAGAAACTATCACAGGTGTTTCCAGGTAATAAGCCATAGCATTAAACAAGATAATATTTGTGTTGCTTCCTTCAAACAAAGAATACTGCAATAAAGTAGGATGATTACTATTTTTGTATTATGTTAATGCATCAATCAGTCATTATTATTATTACTATTATTATTGTGTTACTACCACTTTACTACTACTTTAAAGTGTATAAAAATTTGGATTTGTTGATGTTAATATTTTTTCTTGCCATGGTATCATATTGTTACCAATATATTACTGTATTGATTTGCCTCAGAGGTACGGGTTTGTTTCCACATTATTTCCACTTGTTGGTCCCTTATTACACAGTCACATACATTTCAGTGTAATAATAATATTACTCAGCTATAAATTAGATATTGCTTGACATTATTTGGTTATTCTCTGAATATTACTTTGGTAATTTGTTGATAATAAGTTGCTATTTCCAGATTAGAATATTTTTCTCCCCTCACTATTACTATATTATTACTGAGCTGTAATAGAACGTGCTAGCCATGTTACATATATTTTATGACTACAAACAGATATTCAAACGAGCCATTCACTCATTGGAGCATAAATGACTTGTTAACACTTGAAAATCAATTCAAGAAGTGTCATTAGAAACTGATAATAATTGTATTTCTCTGAATATATAGCTAATCTATGTCTACAAAGCAGAAGAAATGTATAAAGAGAATAGCTTAAACAGCCATGTCAGTGATTATAGTGTTCATGGTTTTTGGGATATTTGGAAAATGTTGAGCATTTATGTCTCATCAGTTACCAAAAGGTGCTTTTGTTTCCTAAATGAATCAACATGTTGGTCTGGATGGGAAGCAAACAGGTGATTTCATGGGACTGTGAATAAATGACCAGCTACAGAAACATACTGCGTGTCATGTGTACACCTTTCAGGCTTTTTGCATGCCATGTTAGGATTTTCAGTTATATGAGACAAGGTTAGGCTGGGCCTTTAGGTCAGGGTCGAGGAAAATAACAAACAGAAAGCAAAAATTTGTAGCGAAAATGAGCAAAATGACTTGCTGTGTTATTCATATTCTTTTCCATACCAGGCAGGTTTCAAAGTCTCTTGAATGTCCATTCACAATAATCATTTTCTGTCAGTGCACACAGGTTCAAAACATTTATTTTCCTTTAAAAGTCTCTCTGAACATAGCTCACGGCAGCGTAAATAGTAAATTACGCTGGGAAATACAGGAAACACTTTACTTAAATGTGCACTTGCCATGTTTAATCAGATTAAAAAATGGGATAAATTTAGTATGGCGGTCTAGACTACAAGCTCCATGTTAATGCCCTAATTTCGCATGCTGAACACACACTGGAGACAGAATAGAACAGGGAGTGAGGGTGTTGGAAAATTTAAAGCTCAGGCGAGATTTGCCAGCAAGACAATTACTCCTGAAATGAGATTGATGTTGGTGCAATGTATACAATAAAGTTATAGCTCAGTGTAGGAGAACTGTTGGAAAGAACATACTGCAAAGTCCTTGTATTACAGTAAGTGGTATGTATTGATGAACCAATAAAAGTGTAATTGGAAATATCATTGCTGTTTCTGAATGTAAAGTAAACATGGCAACAGAAATCGCTACTTAGAATATTAAGGAAACTGAAAGACTCCAGCAATTTATCCAACACTGGCAAACCAAGTAAAAACAAATCATTAGTTTCAGCAGAAAGGGAGGTGATGTGATATTAAAACATTAGTCATTGCTGTGGTTGACTGTAATGGCACTTCTCCTGTAGGGAAATGGAAGCCAGGAAACAAGAGGCATAATTTTCATACATGACTTTTTTTTTTTTTGCACTTGTTTGTGCCCCTTTGGGTGCTGTTGCACAGATTAGGATTTATTGACATATGCTAAAACCTTTTCCATTGTGCGGTTGGGAGCCATGACAAAAGTACTGAGGTGAACCATTAAATATGTAATTCTGTATAACACATCTTTCCTTCATATTTTTTCTTTTATTAATTTATTTCTTAATGTGTTATTTCAGTTTAATGGTGTTTATTAAACTAGCTTCTGCACTAAGAGCAAACTGTCAACCCAGGCTCCTTATGTACACAAAGCTGCAGCATATTTGAAAAGCTTGTTTATAGCTAAAAGAACAGAGCGCACCTGCAACGTGAGTGCTTTTCAATCTTGAAGTTTTACATTGGTTGACCCAAAAGTAGGAGAAGAAAACTTTCAGTAATCTTCCTGAGCTTGTATTACTGTTTATCATCCACAGCCACAGTGTCCAGGACTAATTTAATGGAAGCAATTGTTTCCTCCCTGTAACAAATCGCAGGTCAGTAAACATCCTCCACATCTGTCACAGGGATGAACAGACGCCAGTAATGAGAACACAAGCGCTCGCTGAAAAGCAAGCGCTAATGGCCATAACTTTATTTAGGTGTTTGTTTCAGGTGGCTGCATTTAGCATTAATTGGCACAAGAATGAAATCACTTGAGTGTGGTTAGGTGAGACCGAAGCCCACCATCCAGAACATTTGAATTTATTTTATCATCTCGGTCTAATTTAAGTTTTAATCAGTTTCTTCTGGTTGACTCTCGTACACTAGCAAGGCCGAAACTTCTCGCAGCTATTCATAGCCACAAAATTAGCGCTATACTGTGCAAATATTAAAGCGAGTCCAAGTTTATGAATTTGCTCATTTCATCTGAGATGTCCAGGACTCGGATCCCTCTCGCTCAAATTTCATGCTTAAAAAAAAATGCAATACTTGGTTGAAAGTCTTGTTAAATAGACAAATATCTGTCTTCTAAAAATTTCTGTAATATAGCTCCTCCATAGTCAGTTTATTACTATTAGGGCAAATAGAATTTTAAATTACAGGAAGTTCAACAAGACTGCATTTTTCTTTAGGTCATTTTCTGTAAAGCTCATGCAACAATGGACCTCTTTTATGGCTGGAACACTTTTAAATGTGAGTTAAAGAGATGGTTGATTGATGATCCATTTATTATTATTCTGTAATTGCAGTGCATGCGCTCCAAATATTTGTTATGCATTTGTGTCAGACATGGTTTTGCGACGCTTTAAAGTACTTAGTTGCATGACCCAGCTCAAAGAGCCATTACCTTTCCATGAAAACATAACGACTGTACACATAAACAAGAGGTTAGACAGTGTTTTTGAGAGATGCATTTGAAAGAACAAGGCTGCTGTGTTAAAAGATATCTCTCTGATTAGTCTTATGAAAGCTGCACTCTGAGTGCACTGACTAAAAAGGCTACTGCAGACTCCTGTGTTGCTGAGCCCATAGATACTCATTAAAGTCCTTCCCCAGACACACCAAGTTGATATCATGCAGTGCCAAGACTTTCATCGGTCAAACCAGCTGACTTTCTGTTGTTGGGCTCAACATAGATACTCCTTATCCTGTGCTTTCGAAAAAATTCTTTTAGGGCAAGAATGTCACATCCTAGCCGCTGAAGGTTCAACATCGGCAGTAACACCAAAATCTCTTTACAATCCCCTCCTGGGGCTGGGGTCTTCCACAAAGGCACGAACAGAACAACAAGATGGACCCGGTTATAGAAGGAGGAAAGCCCGAGGTTTATTCCAGGAATAAGAAATTGGAGATTATGAAACAACTTTCATAATCAACCATCAAACCAGCACAAGTACCCCAAGTGCAGATTGACTGACTGTATCAATGTTCAAACAGTTCAATCCAGGCTCTTGGGATCGTGCTCTTACCGAGTTCTCCTGTGTCAGAAACACTCTCTGGAGAGACTTTTCCATCTGAACCTCAGTGGAAGTGACCCAGAGAGAAAACAAGCTCGAACCACACACACACAACACATCCCGTAGCCACCGGGGAATTTATCCAGCAAAGGAAGAAGAGCTTCTTGACCTTAAACAGGGCCAGCTACAAGTCAGGCTTCCAGGAACACTGGTTGTGGTGACCTATAGAGATGTTTGGGTGTCTAGGATAAAACAGATTTTGCAAACCATATATGAATTATGTCTAAATAATACTGCAGTTGTTTGTTTTTTTTTTTCATATTTTTGATGATAATATTATATCCTGTGATGTAATTCTCATCTTGAACTTAGGGTGCTAAATATGTTTAGAACTTTGCCACACACCAACAATTTTCAATTTTCAAAGTAAACTACACATAACTGAAGTATTTTAAATGACTGTATTTTCTAATCCGGGCACATATGGAGGCAGTAGTAACATAAAAAAAAACAGTCACTAATTACATTTCATTCAAGTCAGAAAAAAGAAACTTGGCCCTTTAAGTGAAAATAATAAAACACCAATAACATAAGCATGCTTTATTAAACAGCTTATCTTGTCTTTCCCTTATCAGAGCAATTAACACACGCACTAGGTGTTATAATTGAAAACTAATTTAATAACTGAATACATGCTAAAACAAAAGCACTCTCATAGTAAAACAGTTCTGAGGAGACGAATATGGAACCAGATGCCATAAAAAGAAGCAGACCCGCTGCCAAAATGAGAAAGGTGCTTCGGTCCATATAAGACGTATTAGAATCTATAGGTGAAAGAACAAAACAGCCTGCTGGATTTTAAAGAGGAACAGTCTCTGTGATGGGAGACTGCAAACTTCCATTCTCCCTGCTCTGTCAAAAATGAATGACTTTCAGAGCGGGACAGGTGGGAGTCGTAACAGAATGTAGACACAGTAATGGAACGCAATAATATCAAACGGTTCCATTTCATAACAATGCCGTCCGACCCCTTATGAATAAGTCTAAAGTGAAGAGGATAAAAGGCAAGGATTTTCAGCCTGAGCTTAGCAGATGAGCAGGCTTATTGAAAGCAATAACCATGTGAGTTAAAGGTCCAATGAAAACGGCCTATATCCAACTAAATTACTAATTTTATCAGCTCCTCCTGATGAGCAGTCTTTTTTATTTTCAGGGAAATGGACTGGAGTAGAAGTAACTGCTCTTTCTTTATTTGAATGGGGTTTGGGAGGCAGGTAATGCATGCACACACACACACACACACACACACACACACACACACACACAAAAAGGATATTTAGATTAAATTGTGTTTCTCTTACTGAAAACCAGGATTATAGTGCTCACCTCAAGTGAATGTTGAACTGCCATTGATTTGGTGACTTTCACCATTACTTTCTAACTGTGAAGAAGCAGCTCAGTGATAAGATTCATTTAACTCTAACAGGGATTCAGGTAGCAGTGCGGCAGAAGAAAAGCTACATTCTAAGTTATCAACTTTGCATTCTTTCAAACTGAGGCCCCTGTTGATACTCAAATGTTGATTGACATGCTACATAATAAAGATCCTGATGGTCATTATGAGATTTTAGACTTAGGGCTGTAATACATCTTCCATGTCAGGCCAAACACTCCCCCAATAAGCTTTTTATTTTCACATACTGTAGGGTATCCAATACAAAAATTGATGCCTACATCACAGAAAATGACAAAAGTAAATCAAAGCCTCTTTAGTATGGAAAAAAGGTAAAGTGGATAACTGTTTTTGAGGCGGATTACTTATTCAGCCCATAGACGTTTCAAAGCCCATCTCATATACTCATATATAAATGAACAAACACTTGGAGAGGAGCAGTGAGAGTGGACAGGTCCATTCATCAAACGGTGAAATGATTCCAGCTGAAAGACCAAGGACACTATTTACCCCAGATGCAACTTCACAGGTAGCACCGGACAGGCATAAACAAAGTGGTGAACGTGGCCTCTCATACCAATTAGGTAACGCAAGTCTGAAAGTACAGCAAAGCATCAAACACTTGTGGCAATGTGAAAATGAGTTTGAGTGAGATGTTTGAGAATCTGTGGAGGAAGCAAATAAATATTTGAGCTGACAAAGTCTACAGCCGAAAGATAAAAACGCACATTAAAAAGGTCAAGTGAAGTATAGATATAATTACAGTGATATTTATTTTTATTAAGTTACATATATTTCCCCTTTATTAAGCCACTGCATGAAGATGTCTAAAGGCGTTATATTTACAGGGTGTCCATCCTCTTCTATGTGCAGTTATGTGAAAAAAAGTGCATCCTATAACTCACTAGCTTGTAGAACCATTGGTATGAAATGTTTGTGTTGATATGCTGAGTTTGGATTTTGCAAAAGGTGGTGCTGTGCATTATGGCGGGAAAAAAAAAAAAGCTGCACTTGTCCAAAGGATATTGTGCAAAAGCAAGTTCACCAACCTAAGTTGTGCTGGCATGGGAGAAAGGCTTTCTCCTGACAACCCTTGACAAACAATACTGTCATGAACTTTAACATTTACCATGACGAGTGAAGCCTATGGTGTCTGAGATGCAGCTCTTCTTTATAGTTTTTCAGAATTTATCAGAACTTTTTGCAGTCTGACCTTGGTAGATTGTCATTGTGTTAACACATATCTGCATGCTCCAGGCAACCAAACTCCTTAAAACATCTGCTTTGTGGCCTCACATGCTTGACAATTAAGTAACCGATTGCCTTTGAATACCAATAGTCGGCTGTTAATTTGTGTGGAAGCAGTAAGTGCGGACCTAGTTTTTCACAGGACTGGGTTGAGTCATGTGAAAGAACTCTCTGTTCCACGTGACTGTACAGCTGATTTCATCCTCACAAATATGAAAACCATCACAACCTGCCATAAATGTCCATTTCAATAGAGAACTCATAAAGCACGCTTCTGACCAAGAGCAACTCCAGATTTCATTTCAAGAATGAATTTGAACCAAATTATAAAATCAATTCATAAAAAAAATTAAATTAACAGGATAAAATGAAGCAATCATATATTCTATGGAACTGGTCAGAGTTCAGTCTCACTGTGACTTAATAATCTTCTGCACAACTTTTCCTTCCATTAATATTTAACACCACATTCAGTAGCTCGGGAACAGGAGAGGAGATTGCTATGATAGTTTTGTTGGATACTGAATTCACGTTCACATTGTTCTTTGGTGCTCAGCTATTCAGTTCCTCCACACCTTCAGAGACAAACAGACAGAACTGGTTATAAACTGCAACTTGCTCGGCTGAGGCAAACAACCACAAGGCATTAAATGCACCCGTGCAATGATGCCATTTGGCTTAAGAGTAATAACCCCTCCAATCTCTTAATAAACGATTTTTGCAGAATCATCCTATTTGTTGTTATGATACATTTGTGGCTCAGTTGATCATTATTGCTGTCCATTTAGTGATGATTCATTGTCATCACCTGGAGAGAACAGAGATGACAAGCAATCTCCAGCAGAGCATGTATTCCTCTGCAGGACTTCACGTATAAATAATAGATAATGACCTTTTGTAGACACTTGCTCTGAACTGCGGGTGTCCAACTTTAACTGAATATTTCTGTGGTGTCAGCCACACAGGGCATCTGGGTTTAGAAGAAGCCTTTCCACTAAGATAAGTATTCCAGCCATTATTGTAACTCAATGGAAAGCATGCTGCCCTCTTATAAATTTATAATACACACAAGGATCCAGCCAACATATCACTGTTAGCCCCATGTGGGTTGGTTCTGGCCTTTTATTTTGGCAGCTCCTCAGTAACCTGTGCTTCCTGTCCTCATGCCACCTGGGCACTCCGACCTGCAGGAATAGTAGTTTGATCCGGACTAAAATCCCTCAGTTGCAATTTTTTGTAAGCATCAAAACTATTGATTATTAGTGCTATATGATTTATGGTTCCAACAAAACATCAAACTCGACCACCCTGAGCTTTTGGTCACCTTTATAGGTATACTCATATCGTGTCTCTCCAGCTCCTTTTTTTTATGTGACATTCCATCACCGTTGACAAAAGACATGACTGGCAATAAATTATAAAACATGACGGCTTTTTTTTCTTTAAAATTTAAACTTGTGTGGTTTTTTTAAATGGTTGGTTACAAACCTGAGTAGCAAGCGACCTAGGAAAAAATCATTCAGGGAGAAGAAAATATGCCCCAGGCCTCCAGAATATTTTTTCAGGGCAGAGGAAGCCACTCGTAACTGGACAAGACTTCTCAGTGACACATTTTTTAACCTACTTTTACAAAGGAATTTGTCAACTTTCCTAACTCAGGGAAATCACTTTCCAAAACCTATGAGAGGTGTTTCAGGAGGACGAGGGTCAACACTCAAGAAATTCATAATCACATAAAAAAAAAATTTTTTTGGTGTGTGGGACAGCAACACTGCCACAATCTTTTTTTCTTTTGCTAGTGACACTTCTTTATAAATCATGGCTTAAATTTGAAAAACCTTTTGATTTTACAAGTGCATGACTTCAAATAGATGGTTCACATTACTTTGGGAAGCCTGCAGTGCTAAAGAATTAATCACAGCATTTTCTTCAACACTGAAGATCAAGTATCTCCACCAGTGAGAGTGTCTCACATTAGGGAATGCATTAAAAATTCATGAACTCCATCTCCCAGCTGGACCTTTGGCATTTTGTTGGCAATTCATTTAAAGTGAGGTCTCCCGTGGCTTTGTTAGTCTGTGTTTTTGACTGAGAATTAAACACTGAGATATAAACAAAGAAATTAAAAAATTATATGGTTTTATTGTAAATATCTCAAGTTGATATATTCAGAATTCAGTCATTACAATAGCTCTGATCAAGAATTTTTTAGGGATTGCTCTTCAGCTGAGACTGCACAAAGTGATCAGCTGAAAACTTCAAGTGCTGACGCCTCTTTCTGTAGACGCGCCTGGATCCTCAAACGATGTCTCAGCAATTAAGTCTTTCCAAGTACTTTTCTCTGGCTTTAAAAGAGGGATGCTAATTTCACTGTGTCATATTTAATTGGAGAAGATGCCGGGGCAAATGACGGTTCAGATCACATGCAAGGAGCTTTCTCAACAGTGGGTAAAATTTAGACCGCCACCTGTAGATGGTAAAATACAGGAACCAGAATCAGCCCTCAAAAGGACTTCATTTTATTTCATATTATATTTCAGACACATAGAACCCTTCCAGTACAAAAAAAGTCATAAACTGGCTAGCGCTTCTCCATTTTTGAAGCTTGATCTTGAAAGCATCGTCATATGTAGCCTCTTACTTTAGCCACCAAATTTAACTTTATCTGCTAAATGGAATGGGGGAAACATTTGCTTCAAATTCCACTTTTTACACTGCTTTGGACTTAAATTCAGTGTCTTGCTGTGCACCATAACTTGAACAGACTGAGCAGCTGCTGCTGGCACTTTATCAGGAGACACAATAAGTAAGTCATCAGTGATCATAGAGAAATAATACAATTAAAAATTGAAATGAACATGATACAGAATCCCACCTTTTCTGACCCAGTTAGGAACCACATATACTCTATCTGACATGCATGGATTGATGTTAATCCTGTAGCAGCAATGCCAGATATGAAAGGACTCCACGTTCTTGTAGCATAATTAATAGCATATCACTATTACTACAGTCAAGACACATAGAGGAAACAAATAAATATTGCTGTTTTATGTCTATTGTAATTCAAAGCCATTTCCTTTAGTGTCTATCTACACAAATAAGAGCCCCATGCAAAATAATTTGTTCTAGTAATTATGACAGTGTGTTAGCCAGGGCAGATGGCCTATAGTTTGCCTGCCTGGATATATTACCACTTGAATCATTTACTACTGGCACGAATAGAAGAGTTAACACAGCAGAGTCAGGTAGAAAACCATGCATAATGAAATACACAGAAAAGCACATAGAGTAGCAAGTAAATATGAGACTCTCTGTTGGCATTCTTCAAATGTTCTGCTGTTACAGGCATTGTGCAAAGAAAGCGTACCTTCTGTTAATTCTAAGGTTTAACATATCAGGATATAATAAAAATGATTTGGTCCTTTCCAGGTCTTAATGTTGGGCAAATACAAGCTGAGAGGAACAACAACAAATGTCATTATTTATTTAATAAAAACAAAGCCGAAATGAAGTGTGGGGAAAACTAGCACACCCCGTGAGCCACTTTTAGCAGCAATAATGTGAAATTGAACTACTTTATTGAACTATGTCTGAGGGCTTTTGTTTATGAACAGTGGTATTAAGGTACTGCCACAGGTTTTCAATCAGGTTGAGGTCTGAGCCACGGTGATACAGTCTTTTCTTTTTCACCCATTCTTTTGTAGATTTGCGAGCATGACTGGGATCATTGTCCCGTTGCACGACCTCATTTCAGCCAAGTTTTATGCAGCTGAATAGATGGCCTCACATTTGACTGCAGGGTATTTTTGTACACAGAGAGGTTCATGGTCAGTGAAATAACTGCAAGGTAACCAGGTCCTGTGGCTGCAAAACAAACCCAAATGATTACACTTACATCACCATGCTTGACAGTTGGTATGTGGTGTCTGTGGTCAAATGTGGCCCTGTGCATTATAGCCAAACATTTCCACCTTGATCTCATTTGTCCAAAGGACAATTTTTCTCCATATGCAACTTTGCAAACCTGGGCCATGCTGCATGCTAAGTCGAGCGTATAGTTTCTGAAATGCAGCATGTTTTTTTTGTGGGGTGTTTTGCAGTTTCTCTGCACATTACACAATCTGATCTTGCCGCATTATCCACTTTATAGAGGTGGTCACGCATGCTGATGATTAATTAATCAAGTGCATTTGATTAGCAGCAGCTGGCTGCTACATTCCCTCTTCATTCCAACCGAAGCAGTAAGGCTATATTTATTTTTTCCACACACTGCTTCTGCATTTTGGCTTGATTTTTTGATGTCATGGAGCCATATATTCTTGCTTCTTTCCATCTTACAATTTTGTCACACGTGATACTGTCAAAAGGTGAATCAGTATTCCTTATACTCTAATTGATCAGTTAATTCACCTTCAAATTATAAAAAAAATGTAAAATTTAAAACATCACACAATCACACGTTGATCCAATCAGAAGATTGTTTGTGTATTGTGTATAGCTATCTATTGGCAACAGTGCTTTGCTTGGAAGAATCCATTTATTAGCTTGAGAAATTGGAATTTTATTTTTACTCAGCCTCTGTGAATCCTGGATTTGGATTTTTTCAGAAAATTAGTTACACTTTCTTTAATGAAAGTGCTTTTAAAAGCAAGCCTGTTAAGATGTCCCCATGAATGTTGATTCAAACTACAAGAGGCATCCCTATAATATGCTATGTTCTGCGCAAGTCCACATCTAAACTAATCACTCTAATCAGTGGATCATATTTCTTATGCTAAAGAGCCTGTCTTATAAAAAAGCTATAAAAGTCCCTGCTGGCCAAAGCTGTGGCTCCTGCAGCTCAATTACTTTAAAGCAACTGTACCTGCTTTGAACAGTGTCCAAATTTTTGGCAAGTTGCATCATGGCTGAGTTTACCTTTCAGACACTTGGCCAGGGACTCTGGATCAGGTTAGAATTTTGTTATCTAAAATTTTAATAGTTTATCCTCTGAAATCACAACCCAGAAATTATCATATTTTCCCCCCATCTTCAGAAAAGCGTCTCAGTAGATATGTGTATCCCATCAAATGCAACCAGTTCAGCACACATACAAACATCTTCTATTGCAGCCATGTGATCAAGAAGAGGGAACTTGTAATAGACTGGATACAATGTAAATATCTGTTTCCTTTTCTTCTTATCATCTGGCTTTTGAATCCCCTCTCTCTTTTCTTGCCTTCTCATTTTGACCTGTTCTTTTCTATATTTCATACATTATTTCCAACCGAGACCCCATTATAAAAATGAGAGTGACATCAGAGGCAGTTACATGGCAACAGGTCAAATAAAGCCTTGGCTCCTTCAGTACAGAGTAGCAAGTGATGGTTATGCTTTTGTCATAATATTAATGAGAACACACAGATCTGAAAATCTCTCTTTAAAAAAAAAAAAAAAGCAGACAAGACATTTTCCACCTAAAAAAGGAAGAACACAAGATGACATATCGTCATGTATCAAAGCAGAGTGGTCTGCCTCCAGATTTTCTTCTTTTGTATGCAGGTAACACATAGCAGACAGTCTTGCTTTAGGGTGTAGACTATGAAGGGGATAAAATAAGTGAGCCAAAGACAGCAGTTAGATTAAACACATTTCTTCCATAAGACAAAAAGGTGAGTATGGCCTGGAGGAAAGGAAATGCTTTTCGAAATCTCACCATCTCTTCCCTGACGGTCAGTTCAAGCAAAACAGCAGAATGCAAAATTTAATGTCAGACGCTGACACGCGGCAACCTCGGCATGTGTACTGAATTAAAAGCTTGTAAGAATCCTTGCTCTCGCTGTGGCCTTTTATCAACATTGTTTTATTTCAATCAAACCTTTAGATGAAACTGTGGGTAAGATAGAGGTGAAAGCAGGAAAGCGATGGACTTATCTAATTTTAATCACAGCGAAGAATTGTGAAGTGTCAGAAACAGGACAAGAAGATATTACTTTTGATACTAAGTGTTATGGTTACCTCTATTCTGTACACACATCTTTTAGCAGCCATAGCATACAGTATGTGCATTGTGTTTCACAAGTTATTCCTTTCTGGTACCGTTCTCATTGTGCGGGAAAAAAAAGTTTGTGTGACATGTTTCGATTTTTAAAGATTAGGCTTTAGTTGAGGATATGAGACTGAATCATTGATGCCCACCATCCTCCTTGCACTTTTTAGTACCAATTAAAGTCCCTAAATTCCCAGCCCAGTTGTTTTTCCCCTTTACAATCCTTTTCCAGAGCTGCAGACTTTGCTTTTAGTCCCAACTGCATGCCTCAGTTAAGTCTTTAAAATTAGCCCTCTGTCATAATGTGCCAAAAAAGTCTAGAACGCCTTGTTTGATGACTCCTGCACCCATGTAATAAGGAAAGAAATTACCATAAATAAAGTATTAGCAGGATTAGGAACAAAATGTTTGTGTGTATTTTGAGAACAAACAAATTATTAACTAAAACTTTCAACTCTGACTGAGTCACGAGACATGATATACAAGTGGCTTTTTTCAAAAAAAATGTACATTTGAGAAAAAGCTTTCTGGTTGCTTTACCTCGCCACTAATCTGAGAAGGATGAAACAATCAGCTGGTGTAGTTATGCTTTCTGTTAAGAGACAGTAACAAAAATACAGGGAGCTTTCAAATGCTGAAGGCCTTTCTTTGATCACAGTTAATACAGCTTCTAGGAAGATTAAACTGTCATATTATATAGATTTGTCTCTGAGGGGATAACTGTAAATCCTCCAAGAGTCAACAATGAAATCTGTAACTTTTGCATTCTGCCACACATGGTGGGATTACTGACAAAGCAAGCCCCCGGCATTAGGTTGGCTACTGCTTGTCATATATTCCAAAGAATGTCAGAAATAATTGGTCGCAAGAGAATCTATAGTCCAAAACTATTGGGTATAAATTTTTTATACTTGTACACACATAAGCAACCGGAATTGGATTGCTCCAGTCCAGTACACGCAGTAAGTCTTTTATTGATTGATTGAAATGAGCCTGTACTTTTTTTTTCTTATGTACTTCTCATAATAAGTACACCTTGACAAAATTCCACCTTGAGATAAAGTGCAACCCAACGTGATCCTGTAAGCGTTCATAAATCATCTGTGAAGTGAAACTGCTTTGGGTAATGTAGTTAAGTACAAGTACCAAGAGTGAACTTTACATATACTTCACAGAAAAATGTCACCAGACAGATCTATTTTTGTGTACCTGGACACAACTGGAAGTACTGCCACTCCAGAAATCCCCATGTATTTGTATCATTAAAACAATAGTAGAATATCTGCACCACATTTAAATCCATGGACCTTTCAACACAGTTACTTTGGAATACGTACACAGTGTAACTGACATTGAAATAACTTTGTGGACAGCATACTCCTAATTAAACATATTCATCTGCACAAATACGAGAGAAACTCCATCTGCAAATGTGCTACTATATACTGTGGCTGCCTGATGTGGTTTTAGCTCAGATGCAGGGGGAGAGGTGATGCTGAGTAGTTCAGGGAATGGTGCCAGGTGGAGATGATTGGCACAGCTGCTGCATATCTGCTGATCAGCGTCTCCTGTTTATGCAGTAGCATGCTTGAACTTAGATACACACACACACATACAGATCAAGCAGCAGAGACAACTGTGCTGGGCTGAGGAGCAAGTAAAAGAAACGGAGCTCGTGTTGTAAGTGAACTTTGCCTCACCAGGCAGTCTTCAGAAAATGTATCAGTATGAACTGTAGTGTCAAATATAGTCCCTGTAGCTATTGCAATGTGGATATTTATACACTATTGAAAAAATTAAAGAAACACTTTGAAAACAAATCTTAATGCAAAAGAAAAAAAATCATACTGAATGGCAGTATATTGTTCTCTATGGCTTCTCCAGACCCTTTCACAACTGATGTGCTCAGGGTGAATCTGTGAAAAGCACAGGGTGCAAGTGGTGGACCTGCCAATTCTGGTATTTTATGGCAAAAGCCAAATGTGCTACATGGTGGAGCAGCTGGAACTGATAAAACAATCCCCTCTGATAATCATCTGTGCAGATCGTTGTCGAGGAGTTTAACTGGCTTGATGGTGCAGTGCACAAGTGTTTAATTTTTTGAGCAGTGTATTTTTGCTTGTGTACACCTGTACCTGTAGGTGTGTCGTGACAAACTCGTAGTTTAATGGATAAAATTTACTGTTGAGATTTCAACCTGCACTACAAGTGGCAAAGCTCACTGCGTAGTGAACAAGTGGACAATTTGATCACAGCTTGGGTTGCTCTTGAAATTCTTGGATAACCCATAACTGAACCTCATCTGGCTTCAAAGGAACTGGATATCAATTCTTGCTTTTTCATTGTTGAGCTGTTTCTGTTTTTTTGAGATGTATTTAGTTTTGTTGTTTCTGTATTGCTGGCATTGTGTTTTTGATTGCTCAACTGGGCTTAAAATCTCTAGGGAAGTCTTGTAGAAATTTCTGTGCCATTTGGCTTGATATTGTAAGTCAGCACGATACTGCAGATCAGCTGAGTTTGTTTTCTGAACAGTGTGGGTTTTTTTGTTCTTTGTCTTAGAGACCTTGATACTGCTGCTTCTAGTTTTTTGCAATATGCGTATGTTTCATGTTCTAATAATTTTAACAAAACAAAGGGTTAACAATGGTGGGGAAAAAAGTACACAACCATTAAACAAGGGTTTTTTTTTACATATTACATAATGAATCCATGCCGCCGGCATATACATAATGGAGGCATGGATTGCACACATAACAGTGTACCAGTAAAGTGCTATCGTTGACTCGTACTGCCGTAGTGCGTTAATGCGCATAGCCCATGCTGCAGCATCAGGGAAAACAAAAGTGCACTCACCGCTGAATTCCAGCGACTATAGGTGTAACTATGTTAAATGTCTTGCGTAACTGGTATGCCGCACACAGCCAGCAGCAACAATAGGTAGCAGGTACCGGAGCAGAGAGCAGGTCGCGGTGACCAAACACCGGAGCTTGTAAGGTCGTTGGCAACAAGGTATCGCCCCCTCTCAGGTTGCAGGGGTTACATGGTGGTATTGGGAATACACATTTTTCCCAGTGACTGGTGGTGGTCTTCAGGCCTCCATGACTCAAGCTTGGCAAATATTTCCACAGCAAGCTCCACCAACATCAGAATAGTCAAGCAAGTGGTTGCAACAAAGTTTGTGTCAAAGTTGGCTAGCACAGGTGCTGTATATTACAGACCAACTAGGTGAACTGTACTAGCAGTAAAAAATATTAGTCAGGACAAACTTCAACACTAATGTTTTAATATATATATATTTTTAGGAGAAGGCAGTTTAAGTTTGAGAAAGACAAGTGGATTTGCTGGGATTAGGCAGAAGCTTAATGAACCTCCTGGGTTCCTGTGATTATTTCACAGAGACAACCCTTCTAACCAACCCAGGATAAACAATGTGTGAAATTAATTTATAAATATTAATGGCCTTCTTAATGAAACCCCACTAATCCATTCGTATTTTGTGTGCCGCGTTGGTGTAGATTAGATGACTCGAGGTGTCTGCTTTAAGCTGTTTATCTCAGGTGCTCATTAAGTGCAAGTGATCAATGCATTGATTAAATATCACCCAAGATATATTTAGCTTAATATCAGCCTCTTAAGACTGCTATCCAGGCTTTAGCTACTGTTTCCAGATGAGGTATAATTACATGCAGAAATGATCTACAAATGCAGAAGAGGGTGACTAATAATCAGCGCTTAGTCTACTGCCAACCAGTCTTAGGTTGAAGTATTGGCTTTAGAGGGCTGCTTTTCAAGTAAATGGCTCATTCGTTATGTGTTATGTATATGTGTGTGCGCACGCGTGGGCATGTGAGTGTGTGTGAAGAAGAATCTCATTGTTAAGATTGACCTTTAAATTATACATTTTTTTAGCTTCTCCCTTTCTTACTTTTACCCATTAGTGCTCAGCTAGTCTTCAAAATTACACTAGCTTAATTCGCACAAATGCTGTCATTAAGCAAAAAGAGATGTTAGGGGAAAAAAAATTGCGATCATCATCACAACTGTTTAAAGGTAACCATTGTGATAATAAGCAGAACATTCCCCTGGCTTCATCGACCTTTTCCTCTGGCCTTTCCCTGTGAAGAATTCTGTGAGACATCAGCTCTTAGCAGGATTAAATTGCTGAGTAAAGCCCGTTTTATCCTGACCACTGCCTCAGGATGTATAGATACTACTAGGAAGCCAAGACTTGGCATTTCATTCCCCGGGCTGCAGGTTCAGGATATTTCATCATAGCAAATATTTGCAATTACACAGATGACTAAAGCACTTTCAAATGACACTCGGCATATTATGAGTGTAAAATTTGGTTATTATATAAAATGCAGAGCAATGATCTTGTAATAGATTATCTGGAATTATGCAGTGCTATGATACAGATTTTTGTTTGCATAAATATGGAACGTGAAGCATATTTTGGAGATAAAAATGGGAAAGACGGGAACAGAAATAAGAGCTTAACAGAGACAGAATGGCTAATACACACCCTGAAACGAACAATGCATGGAGACAACAGATAAATGGACAAACAGATGAATAGAGACAGATAACAGATCAGTATACAGGAGAAACACAGACTCTGATTGCATATCCTTATGAATGGCAGTTTAACAAAATCAAACAAAATCGGACTCTGGAGCTGTTTCATATTTTAATTACTGGGCCTCAATAAAGATTCATGCATCTCTTTCTTGAACCTTTATGGCTAGTGGCAGCTTGACCAGATGATTTGTTCCTCCAGGGTTTTTTTTTTCTCCTTTGGTATTCTTACTTTGGAATATTTTAAACAGATTGCTTGGAATATCCATTAGTTTAATGTATTTTACACCAACATCACAATGAGCATGTTTGAAATATCATCATGGGTTACATAACAGCACATTTTATCGAGAGGTTAAGTGTTAAATTACTGAACTCCATAAAGGATAAAAAATATAATTACAGAAGCCATCATTTAATAGTACTGAAAGAGGCGCTGTGCTCCATTACAGTGCATGTCGAAGTAGTTAGTAGATGTTTTGACAAGAGATGTGGTACAGGTTCAAGTCTATTAGTGTGCAGTATATATTCCTACTGTACCATTCAGCACAACTGTTTGTAATTTTTCATAAACTTTATACTTTATTTTTCAGTCTGTATTGTGCAAGTTGGCATATGGAAATATAATAATCCTGTGATACTGCTTAGTTATAGAGGGAGAAATGGAGACACTCACATATGAATGTGTCACAGAAGAAGCAGTGATCTGTAACACATACAGATCCAGCCCAGCCTCACAGCAGTTTGTGAATTACTCCACCCAATCTCACGGCAGTTCGTGATATAATCATGACCTTTAATCTACCATTTCACATTGCTGGACGTGAATTTTTCAGGGTATTTTTTTTTTCCGCCTTCCCACCCATGAATTCTTTAACATTCCTGTGTCTCTGAACACCACCATTCACCAGTCTATTTTGATTAAAAGAGATGAAAAGCTTTGCATTTGGATGTCGGCATACAGTAGATTCTCAGTCATCCAGGACATCGTAGTCTCAAGAGCTTGATAAAAAGGCAACCGGACTGCTCAAAGAAGCTGAACAAGCTTCTTGGATAAGAGGTGAAAACCTTAAGAAGTCCAGTTGCCCTGAGATTATTATGACCTGGGTGACTGAGAATCTACACAGACATATTGCCTTTCACTTTGGGAGAAGCACTCTTTAATTAGTGCAGGTGTATGAAGGATAATCAAGGAAATGAGTTGACTATAGGAATACCTCTGTTTTCACCTTTTCAGACTGGTTCCTAAGAGTTTGGGCCTTGGTCCACGTACATTGAGCTGAGCAATTCTTACGGAAAGCACAAAGCCAGCTTCTGAGAGAGAGGATAAGACAGGCCCATTTCTCTATAGATGCCTTCCAAAATGATATCAACCAGACCCTGCAGTACTCACAAGACTCTTGCCTTCCTCTGTCTTAGAAGACGTTTGTGGACAAGGCACAGACCAAACCATCGCTATACTACCAACAGATAAGGGGAGGTGGACCATGGTTCTAAACTCAGCTGCATGGCAATGCTGATGCATTCTCCAGACATCCTTGTACAGCGCTTCATTGATACTGGCCTGTCTGCAAGAAGGGTGTCTCTCCCAAGCTTTTGCAGTCTGTGGAAGTTGTGGCATGGCTGTCTGAAGTGACGTACTGGGTCTGCATGCGTGGCTGAGGGCACATGGTGGTGTTGCACCAGGACAGATTTTCATCATGTTGCTTCCTTGCCGGACCCTGCTGTTGGAGAAGTTGGGGTCAGTTGCACCCCATGTTCAGACCAGAATGCCTCTCCATATGTTGGCCTCAGCGGGCCTGCTCAACCAAAAAAAATACAAATAAATCTCCATAAAAATGTGTTTCCTAAATGTCCTGCTGAAACTGAAATGTTTACTGATGTGAAAAAAATGGAACAATTTGTATTCATTAACATGAAAATGGATTAAGTTTTTGACTATTTTACAAACTGCTGTGAGACAGTCGAAAACGGTAACACAAAGAGGAATCTATTTGCTTTCAATCGATGCATATTTTGGGGAGTTTGTTTCTGCCACTTTTTTTTTCTTTAAGTTAAAATCTCTCAATACTTCAAATTATACATTTTCAAAAAATTTTTCAAATTAGGTTTCTTAAAATTTCAACTTACTAACTCAAGCTTATGACATAAATTGAAAGTAAAAACTGAAATGTGCTTTTTCAGTAATGGGGAACAAGCTTAAATACATGAGGCTGAACTTGTGAAAAGCTGGCTTCAGAGACCAAAAATAATGTAGACAAATTTGTGTTGAAGACTCTTACTATATGACTAATTTTCATGAGACTGGTTTTACAGATAAGATGGTATCGTTTAAAATGTTTCTATTTATTCAAACTGGGAAAACTTGTGAGACATAATCAAATTGACCATTTCAGTTGTTCCCCGTTAATGGGAAATTAATAAAAAATACTCATTAATAGCCCCCCTGTAAGCCAATTAAGGTGAGTATTTGGGAAAGAAAAGATAGTTTAAGTAGTGTTTTTTAATTTTGTTACATTGTTTAAAGAAAGCACCCAGCATATGGCGTCTCTGCACAGCTGACACTATAGGGAATAATTAGCACATTAGCTCAATTCCCTGTGACAGACATGAAAGCATGTTCTGTATTGGAGTGTAAAAGCTAAAGAGTTGAAGTTCAGCTGTAATACTCTGTGGCAAATTGATTATATATGAGCTTAAATGAGGTACCTGTACAGAGTATTGATTGGGAAACAATTGGACTCTGTTCAGTCCGGGGCTAAGCCGGCAGCCTGTCCTGTCTTTTAATGAACTGACAAACGTTTAGAGTTTGAGCCCGGAATCAACTTGTAGCCCCTAAAGGGAGAATAATAAGACAGGAGGTCAGGCAATTTTTTATTTTTTGGTCTGGTTCACCTAATTGTTTAAGTGTCACCAGTTATGTGGCCACATACAGGGTTTGCTGTCCCTACTCCTCTTTTCTCTTCTTTTTAATTTACCCTTACAGCGAAAATTGGAGGTTGGTGTTTCATGATAATTTGGTGTTACACAATGTGCCTCTTTAAATCTCATTATAGGTCTCCCAGTCTGTCGAGCTAACATGCTTTGTCATACAAATAATGTCACCAAATGGCTTTGGTAATTTGTTATGCACTGCAATTTGTTTGTTGCCCAGCTTTGTGTAGGTGACATGCACATTATTCTACCCATTCTGTTCTAGAGCAACATTGACAGGCACAGATGTGAGATACATTGAGAGCATTAAGCCTCCAGCCGCACTGCTTTCTTCTCTCCTTTCACCCCCACTAACAGTTTGTGAGAAATGATCACTTGTGTGGATTGGCTCAGCATGCTGCAAGGCATCGTATAGAAGGCCCAATAATGAGGATATGATTTCACAGTCCACCACCTGGGCTGGGAAGGATGGGTGTGGGAGGGGGGGAGGGGGGGCATGGTTGAAAGAGAGATGGGGATGAGAAGATGAGAGGAGAGCTGATGGAGGATAATGGTGTTTGTGTGGAGCCTCAGTCCCCAGGCTCTGTCTGTACCCAGAGGCAATAGAGCTAGCATCTGCTCAGGGCTACAGGAGAGGTTGGATATAATGCTGAGGAGTTCTATTGATTAAATCCATCAGTTTATCAGACTTTTTTGCTATCGTGTCTTTCCACGGCAGTGACGATGAGAGGAATGAAGGCGGGAGCGAGGTCAGGGTGGAGCAGTCATACGGGAAGCCTTTCAACATGCACAGACATTAGGGAAGTCAAGCAGGAAGCCCTATTCCTGTTGACAGGCTGTCCACAAACTTTTGCCCATTAAGTGTAATGCATTGTCTGCTGATTGATCATGCCATATTTGTGATATGCTTTGATTAGACAAATTGGATCTAAATAGAATACCAATGCACAGGTACAAAGAAATTTGCATAAATCATTTTAGAGTGCAGTGCATGAACTCACTGCCCACTTTTAGTTGTTCAGGACCTTGTTACTGCAAATATCAACTCGGCCAATCACATGCCAGAAACTCCATGCATTTAGGCATGCTGATGCTCTAATCAGGCATCAGAATGGTCAAGGAAGGTGAGTTAAGTTGTTGGAGACAGATGGGCTGGTCTAATTCAGAAACTGCTTGTCTGCTATGATTTTCCAGCATAGCCACCTCCTAAGGTTTGCAGAGAATTATCCAAAAAAAAGAAGAAAATATTCAATAAGCGGTACGTAGTTCTCTGGGTGAAAATGCCTTGTTTATGCTGGCGGTCAGATGAGAGTGGCAAAACTGCTTTGAGCTGATGGGAAGACAACAGCAACTGAAGTAACTGTGTTACAACCAAAGTATGCAGAAGAGCATCTCTGAACACCCAACATGCTGAACCATAAAGTTGGTGTAAGCAATATGTAAGCGTGGCTCCATCCTGCCTTGCATCAACAGTTCAGACTGGTGGTGGTGTGATGGTGTCGGGAATAATATCCTTGCATACTTTGGACCCATTAGTGACAACTGTGCACCATTTAAATGCCACAGCTTACCTAGGTAGTATTACTGACTATGCTCATCGCTTCATGACCATAGCGTACCCAGCAGCAACGCGTCATGTCACAAAGCTCAAATCATCTCAAACAGGTTTCTTGAACATGACAATGAGTCATACTGTATGTACTCGAATGTCCTCCAGAGTCACTAAATCTCACATCATTAGAGCACTTTTTGGGATGTTGTGAATGAATGCTCAGCCTGTGGCAACTGTGTGAGCAGGTCAATGTGGAAGAAAGTCTCTGAGCAATGTTTCCAGAACCTTTGTGAACCTGTGCCACAGAAAATCAAGCAGGTCTGAAGGAAAGTAAGGGGTTTAACCCAGTACTAACAAGGTGTAAGTGGCTATGCGTGTATACTGTATGTAAAGCTAATGATTTTCCTACTTAATCTTCTAAAAAAGAATCTGTGGGTATTTACTGTAGCTAGAAGCTGTCAATATTTCTGGGAAATATTTGAAGTTGATTTTAATATACTGCAGATGCATAGAAATGGAAAATTCCATAAAAATGTTTGTTGTGATTTGGCACTAAACAGTCATCTCAAAAAACTATTAAATTATTGCTACCCCCCCCAAAAAAAATATGATCAGGCTAATTCAGTGTTGCATTAAAAAATATATAAATTAATATTGGCCAAGCAGATGCCCAAAAATGTCAGCTTAATGTACGTTTACACACATTTGCCCATTTTGACTGATACTATAAGTATTTCCGGAGAGGTTCACTGGCTGATTAACCTCACTGTCATTTTCGGCACCACTGCGATCTACTCTTTGTTCTCATCTAGATGTCATTCATTAGCACATTTATGGTGATGTTGCTGTGACAAACTACTGAAGGCATGAACATATGATAAAGTGAGCAAACAGTGGAAATACTATAATCACTGCTGCCCACAGGGATCAGTCAGCGAATCCCAAGCCTAGCTTAAGCAGCAATAGCAGAATTAATCACCTGGAATAAAGTCAGGTCTGCATTTTCTGTTTTTCATTTTTCAAAACGACACAAAGAAAACAAGACTAGCAGTGATGATTAAGCACACTGTTCCTGACACCTAATAAGTCTGAGATCTGATAGATGGTTGAGAGAGATGAACAAACAGCTGCTGGTTTGAAAGGAGAGTGATGCCAGAAGGCTCTGGAAGTCCTGATCTCTGTTATTATTGGTGAAGTGTTCAGCCATGACAACCATGTGCTACAAATGCTGCCCCCCCCCCTCTCTCTTTCTTTCCTGCTTTTTAGTACAGTTGTATCATTTATATGTGCCTTCTGTCAGCCTGGCAGCTGCCCCTGTCAGAAACTGATTCATTACTTAATTCTGTTGTCACTGATGCGTATGTGGGGGAAAATCACCCCTCTTATTTTGGGAGTTGCAGTGCAGACATTTAATTGCTTTTGATTGCAGTGTAATTAAATCTCAAAAAATGTAAAATATTACTATGCTGTAGTGTTCATCACTGCACACTGACACGTCAATGCTTCTAACAGCGTGGGAACGAAAGTGAGCTGCACCAGATTACAAGCAGAAAACTTGCAAAGCTTGAAACGGACATGACAGCAGCATCTATCACACAATTTTATTAATGAGCAGCACATGTACTGTCTGGTGTACCTTGTACAACACGTGTACCTCGCCTAAGACCTTTCCTCCTGCTGTGCTAAAGCCGAATGTTAGTTCTGAGCAAATTCAGAGTGAAAAGATTTTAAAAGTATTAGTTTTTTTTTTTCATTGTATTTGTGTAGAAAGTAGTTTTTGTAGAAGGATTAACACTTGCGTAATTAACCCAGACATGGGCGCTGACGAGAAAAGGTAGCCAAGCTGGAGGTGCCAGAGAGGAAGATGCTAAAGTTGTTGGGGATGACCATACACCTGCGCTTTCCTACAGTAACAAGTCTGTCTGCATGCTGGCACTGATCAGAGGAGCACTGGTGTGTTGTGAGACAATTCCAGTTGTACCGAACACCTTTTGGAATTATATTACTGAAGAATAAGTTATGAATGAATTGTTAATTTACTGTATCTGCACTTTGTGGGATACTATGTTGCCTATACAGAAGCAAATTCTAACATGCGAGGAAGAAAGTTAAAGAGGCACTTGGATACTAAACCTTCTGAGAGAAACTTGGCGTGCTTCATGAGAGTGCTGGATCTGGACCAGAGACAGTGAGACAATTTGTTGGATGGTGTGCAAGTGTATACCAATGGAGGAAAACTACACACTAGAGGGGATTATTACAAGCCAGAAGAAAGCTCATATAATGTCAATAATACTGCAAAAACTACCCCTACCTTGGCCATGCAATCAAAAGAATATACAATGCCATTTCATTTGGCATATGTCTGTGTAGGTTCAGTCATCCAGATCATAGTAGTCTCTGGAGCTTGAAAATGAGGTGACTGGACTTTTTTTGTTTCTCAAAGACATTTCACCCCTCACCTGAAAGGCTTCTTCAGTTCTCAAACCAGGTGGCGACACCCAGGTATTTAAACCCCAGTAGGCGAAGTCCCCTGGAGGTAAAACGTCTTCAAGAAACAAAAAGGGGTCCAGTCACCTTTTTCTCAAGCTCCAGAGACCATTTGGCTTATAGGCTCTTTTGCACATACTGTATATGCAACCTGATGTGGCAAAATGAATCGCAAGTCACACGGGCTAATTCTTGTGCCAAGAACATGCCGTGAACCCAGAAATGACTCACATTACAGCACTGATTCATGTGGTGTTTTCTTAAGAATGAGCCCCTGCAACTTGCAACTCGTTTTCCCATGTGAATACAGATGTGGTTGGAAATTGTGGGCTGCGTTTTGGTGTACCTTGGACACAAAACAACTAAAAAACACATTCTTAGAGTTAAAAGTACTGAACTCTGCTCAAGTAAAATCAAAAACTTTATCTGATTTAAATTGGGCTTTATGCCTGTGGGTAAACAATGGAATTATACTATATGTGAGGTTGTTATATAAATACGCTAAATGTTTTCCCTCAGATATTCATGTTTGCTCTTCAGTTTGAGGTTCATGGTGAAATTATTAGCCTCTGACTCACTACTGCATTCTTTATGATTTGGTGTGTTGGCCATCACTACCCACTTCCAGAAAACAGCATTGGCACGTTGCTCCAGTTTTCTCCAAAGTGATGCTACCAACCTCCAATTTACCTTTGTACTCTTCTTTCCCACTAACCAATAGTTGCCAGCTTCTTTTTCTTCTTCTTTTTTGGCTGCTCCCTACAGCAGCTCATCTACCTCCATCTCATGCTGTCTCTAGCATCCTCTTCTGTCACATCAACCCACTGCATGTCCCCTTTCACTACATCCTTGAATCTTCTCTGTGGTTTTTCCTCATTTCCTCCTGCCTGGCAGCTCCATATTCAGCACATGCTGTCCAACATAACCACTATCCCTCCAGTGCAAATGTCCAAAGTATCTCAGCCTTGGCTTTGTAACTTTGTTGCCAATAATTATCAGCTATGCTCCTCTAAATGGTTGCCTATTGATGTACCTAGAGTTCTGGCAGGTATGAGGAAAACTGTTTTCTTACTATTCCTCTTGGATATGCAATAATATACAGAACGACCTCAGCTTAAGCATGTCTACATTTAGTGGTGAATTTAAAAGCAATATAAGGAATCCAGTGATGAAGACCTGTGGATGTTTTTTCTTGAGTTTACTAATGTCCTATGTTACTGTATCTGTATATTTTGTTGTATTTTTTGATTTTTGAGATGTTTTGAGGTTGTATGGCTACGACCTTGACTGTATCTCCATTTTAAAAGATTTGATCTTAATCAGATTTCATAGTTGAATAAAGGCAATAATAATGTTTTAGTCATTACTTTCTAAATTCTAGAATTTTTTTAAAGCATTTTTGAGCCACTGACCTACACTCAATGCATGTACTCAAAAATATCAACAAATGCTCACATGCAGTAATAAAGTACATACAGCCACATGTAGGGTGTAAGATTAAGGAATCTAGAATCCTGTAGCATTTCCCTGTTACAGTGCTGACATCTGACGTGATAATCATTTCAAAGGCCAACTGCAGCAGCAGAGACATGAAACAGACAGCCTTGAAAAACACATAAAAACTATCGCTGACACCCATGTCACTTTGGCGTCAGATGAGACAGAAAAATAAGACCTGCTTTCACCGAGATTTCTTTCCACAATCAATCTACCAAACATTGTTATTTGGGTGTTTTGAAGGGCTGATTGTTTCTTTTTTCTTTTCACTTGTTGTTTTAGCTATAGTCATTCATGTTTATCTTGAAAATGGTTCCACTGCCACACAACCTTGCAGGCAAAAAGTTGAAAATGGTATTTTGGCTTGTAGTAGGTTTTATTCTGCTTTAAAATTTGCTCTCATTCGTTGAAGTGCTCTACCCCTTCAGACTTTTCCTCCATGAAGTCACAAAGCAAATGGAAACAATGAAAAAAGCTTTGAAGGACACTGAAAAACTAAAAATTATAGGTTTTCTATAGAAAACCCAAAATTGAATAAATGCAGAGAAAAACATATAATGGTGGTACATAAATATGCACGTGACTAATTGTGAATACAGTAAATCTTTTGCCTCCAGAGCAGCCCGTGAAGCAGGACTGCCAGGCAGTCAAAACAGCTGACAGAAATCCTCCCTTTGGATTTTGGTTCATGTTAGTTTGATAATATCAGTTTCCTGCAGAAATCTCAGTGATGCATTCATGCTGTTAAAACCCCATTTCACTATATTCCAAAGATGCTCCATCCAGTTGAGGTCTTGGCCCTTGTCATGTCCTTGGAGCCTGTACATGGTGCATTATGCAGGTGCAGAAGGAACGCACTGACACACACACACACACTTGCATTGAATGTATGCTTGGCCGGTAATGGCACACAGTTTGTGTTGAGAAATCATAGGCTATACTGTTATACCACCAATTTCAATCTGCACTGCTGATGTTAGGCAGGATGGATTCATGAATCCATGCTGTGTGCACCAGACTGTGCTAGTACGAGCAGCAGGCTGCAACAAAACAACATCCAGATTCTTTGATCGTTCAGTTTTTGGGATTAACATTCTCACTATTGTCCAGTCAGTCCACCTCAGGGCTCAGCCATATGAGGGCGATATATATTTGGTATTTACATACATCTGTGCTTTGCCATTATTTATTGTTTGTATAACTGCTGCTTTAGTGTTTTTGTTGCAAATTCAGAACTAGGTCAAGGACAATTTGTGTTTTGATAGAATATACACCTAAAAGAAATACAGTGTGAACATCTGTGCAACCCTATTGATGGATAAATCATTGGAATTTGACACTAGGGTTTGATTCCGATGTGAAAACATGTCCTCAAAATGCAGGCAACTCCAGCTGTTTGTCCTTTTCCCCTGCTACAACTACAGCAGCAGGGAGATGATGATATACCAAATATAGGGATTAAAAAAAAATCACTGCTCAGGAGACTATTGTCATTCTCAGGGCATCAAATAGATTTTTATCAAAGTTACTGGTGTCAGAGATGCACACAAGGTGTCCTTTGGTGCCCCTGCCATGACGCACACCAGGTTGTGGCAACAGCGCGACAGACACGTCATTCCATCTGTCACATATGAGCACTTGTGATGGACCTACTGCCATCATAGAAATGCAGTGGGAAACCATCATTTTTTTTCAGCATGCAGGTTAATGTAACTGTGCATATCCAAGTCAACACCCACAATATTTTCCTAAATCAAGCCAAGTAGCTTTTAATGCTTGATCCTGATGAAGTGGCAAGTGAGAGCAAGATAAAGAGCATGAAAACTGAAATCTTTCAAGGGAAATCAAAGCAAAACAAAGTGCAAAATGCTTGACCTGTGTGTGTGTGTGTGTGTGTGTGTGTGTGTGTGTTCTCTCACTGACAGATTTTTACATGTTTTTAACATTTATGCTCTCCTCATGAAGCATTAGTCAGATAATTAAGTGGGACTGTCATAATGGTTTGGTAGCATTTGTTTTGAAATTCCTTATCATGCCTCCTCTCCAGTATTCCTCGGGCAGATCCCTAATGGTTTTTCCTTGATGAGCATTATTAATATACAGTTGGGGCTCATGTTACTGTAGCTCATGAATTAACATTTGTAGCAGCCCACTTTTTCTCTATTGCTACCAATTCCTAGTTTGTTAAACTTGAAACTGTGATCATATAATAATCTCATTAAGAGGTAAAATTTGGCAACATGTAGTACCCTCAAAGTTACACTGTGAAAATTACAGTTGTGCAAGTTTTGATATAGTGACTCCCAAGGTCCAATCAAGGAGGAAACATCCAATCACAAAACTTAAAATTCTTACTTGAGCAACCAGTGATGAGTAAAAAAATGCACATTAGATTTTAGGGGGGAAAACAAGTTCTCCAAATTGCACAGAACATTTTGCATAATTTCATCTTCAGGACACATTTAAGCATTTTTTTCTTTTATCTGACTCCCAGACCTTGAAGCCTTCTAAAAAAAAACATTCCAAATCACTTTTTACACAAATGCATTTTGTTAAGTGATGACATTATGATTCATAGTGATGTCGCCATTAATCTAACTGTGTAGCAGGCTGAGCAAAATATGCTTTCAAAAAAGTACATTTTATTGGTCAGGAAAACATTATTTGGGTTAAAAAAATAAGATCAAGGGACTTCTGTTGTAAATTTGACCAAACCATCTACCATCCACTACAGACAGCTCAAGGTTTAAAACTGAGTCCATTATATAGGTAATGACATCAAATGGAAAAATCTAAGATCGCAGTCCTATTTCTAAACTGCTAAATGAATAAAGACAGAAAACAGTCATTTTGAAGAGGGAGGAGTACAGGACAAGGGTCGGCTATCCACATAGGTCAGCTGCTTCCTCCCAGTTCATGGTGGCCCAGTGTGGAGATTCAATAAGTTTCTTTGATTGTATTTGTTTCCTTTTTCATGTAGATTCTTAGTTTTGCTATAGTTTTGATTTAGGTGATCTTAGTTTTGTTTAGTTATTTGTGTTTAGTTCTTGTTATCCTCATGTTGCCCTACAGTATGTCTGTTTTTTGTCCTTTTGTCTTTCAAATTCGTACAGAAAGCAGTTTCAAATGAATGCTGCTAAAGGTGGTTCTACAAGCTACAGAATCATGGGCTTTAATTAGTTTTTCACACACTGCTTCTGCACTTTGGTTTAGCTTTTGATTAATAAACACGGCATAATGTGTCATGTGTTGCTGTTCATTTGAGATTGTATTTTATTATTTTAAAACATGCTAAAAACGATTTTTTTTATTATCCTTGCTACATAAAACCTGACAGACGGTGTATTTTTCACTTGACTGCAAGTCATAAACAAGTGGGAACAATATTTTAAATGGCTCTTTTCACTGGTAAAAGTTGGAAAATGGTTTAAATGAGCCAATATGCATCATCGAAAATTAGATATGGAAAATATACAGTTGTTTGGTGCCCTCAGACAAATCACTCATTCTGCCATTGTTGTTGAGGGCGTTCTCAAATTGAAAGTCTGCCTTTGTAAAAGACTGGTGGAAAATTGAATGGAAAGAACTTTAGAGGCCATGCATACTGTACTTCCACTGCTATGAATAGGACCCTGGTGTGAATTTGATGACAGGCATCAATTGAATAAAAAGTAGAGAAAGGATCATTACCTATTAAATCTTACCGCGTACCTTTCCTGCTGTGCTTTTTGCTCAGTCTTGAGCTGCTTCTTTTTTTTTTTTTTCTGAAATGGCACTACAAGTTCATTGTGTGGAAGAAAATGTGGATCTGTCTTTGTAAGCGTTAAAATAGACGTGCAAATATTGCACCGAGGCTGGCAGGAGTCCTCATTGTGAATCCAGCAGGCACGGAGCATCATAATAACATTCCTTAGTTGCCCAATGTTGACATTTCCCCATGTGGTCACAGTTGCTGTCATTTCGTCGTAGTTGTGCTGATTTATTCACGCGGGCGATCGTCAAGTCTGTGATCACAAGCTACATTCAAAATCAGAGCAGGTAGAGGTCACATCTGCATGAATATTCATGACAACACTGCAATGCAACTCCTGACTGTCAAAATTATGCTGATTTTTTTTATTTCTTTTTTTTAAGCTGTGGAACATGAAAGAATAACTTTTTGAAATTTGACTTTTGATTATCCCACTCCAGTCCCTTGAAGGACTGAAGTGTGGCTGCCTGCAGCGTGTGGTCGAGATGCTTCATGTCCATTATGGAGAAAGTGGATATATTTAAACTACACTGCTGCTGATTTTATTAGCAGCCACTTTTGAAAAACAAAAGGGAAAAATTAACAATTTAGGTCATTAAGTGTCAACCACAATATTTTTTCCCAGTGTATAATTATTTGTTTTGAAAGTGCATTTGCTTTAATAGTAAAACAGTTCAGACTTGGTAAAGAGAAATTTCTTTGAAATAAATACATTTCTTTAATACATGCATTGCTGGCTGGCACTGGATAACCTTATTAAGGATGCTCAAGTGCCTTTAAAGAGTTGTAAAAGTATTATTTTGTAATAAAATGAAATGTACTTTTCCTTCTAGCAATCTAATGATAAATACACATTCATATCAGAGTCAACATAATGCCTAATTTGGTCCCTTGGTGCTTGAAGATGTAAGAAGTAGAAGCGGAGAAGGTGAATGAGTTTAAATACGTGGGGTCAACTGTCCAGAGCAACAAGGGATGAAAGAGTGCAGGCAGGGTGGAGTGAAAGTTGAGAGTAATTTGCGACAAGAGGTTGGACAGTTCAGGGACATAGTAGGAGAGGTGAAGCTGAGTTGTGCAGAGGGGAGATGTGGTACTGGGAGAAGGGTGCTGATGATGGAATTGCCGAGTGAGAGGAGAGGAGGAAGGCCAAAGAGGTGGTTTATGGATGTGGTGAGAGAGGACATGCAGGTCGTACACGTGACAGAGGAAGATTTAGGGGACAGGAAGAGATGGAAACAGATTATCTGCTGTGCTGACCCCCTAACAGTAGACGAGAAGGAATTCCATTTCCATTTGGTCTCTCTCAAATCATGAATGCAGTCCACGTTAAAGAGGACAACATAAATCCCTGCAGTGGCAGCAATTAATATATTTCCAAAATAAAAGTGTCTATAATTATTTCACTTTAAGTGTTGATAGAAAAGAGGAGAACAATGGATTAACCTCAGACTGAGGCAGAGATGAGAAGGCAAATTAAAACAGATGCACTTTGCTTTCAGGCTTGCTCAGGTGATCAAATGAATCACTGATAAAGAAAATGATTGTCATGTGTATTTCCTCAGCTTCAAAGAGCACAAAACAAATGAGTTGAGTATTAAATATGTGCATTTATAAGCCATTCATTAAAAACTGCAGCATACCTAAAAACTATGTATTATTTCACTTTTACCGACTTTAAAGTGCCTAATGCTGAAATTTAAAAGCAACCTAATTGAAGTCTGAGAGTTGCAGCCAGACTATTTCATAGGATTTCATGCGATGCTTTGCAGTGTGCAGTGCTTCTGTTTCATAATTTTGCCATTTAACTATCTTATCTAATGCATTAGACAGTGAGTATTATAAATATGAATCATAATGACCTTAAGTAAATGTGTTGAAAGGGCTACCAAATAACAAATAAGTGGCAGAGGGCAAGTGTATGGGATGTAAATGCAAGCAAATTACTATGCATAAAGTTAAAAAAAAAAAACTCCAGTCAAATGTTAGGGTGAGTGTGTACTGCACAGTATATTTCTCATGTGCTTGGACATGCTTATGAGTTAAGTCCTGCATATTTTTCAAATAAAACACTTAAGGGTCAAAAGTGCATTAAATAACTGTTTATATACTCTTTTTCGAGCTGTTCTTTCTTTTCCTGCCACAGTCCAAACACATGCATGTCTGGACTGTGGTAATTACAAACGGACCTTGGGTGTGGATACTTAAAGCAAACATTTAAAGTACATAAAATAAAGTGCGAATGTGGCTTGTAGTGTAAAGCACTTTGGATGGTCAGTAATGTTTACCAGCCTACTTCCATAGACTGTAGGTTTATTTTAAGAAAGATTGATACTGTGTATTGTCAATGGTTGAGATTACTGTAATTATTTTAAGTATAGCTCCTCGAGTCACAGTTTAAAAGCAACAGAGTATAGCCGTAACACAACAGCACAAATGGCTGACTTGTCTTGATATTTGTTTGAACTTCATCCAAATATCAAGACAAGTCAGTCTGGATCACGTCAGTGTTCAATGGGTTTGAAGGTGAGTCATCCACAGAAAAGCACTGAAGCAGAGGTGAGAACGTTATTTAGTGCTTCTGTGTGTGCAATACAAACGCTATCTAACTGAAAGAATGGCCTCTTCACTGTGTGCCGTCATTTACAGAGCGACTGAGTCAAGGGACCAGCTGGGAACCAGTGACATTATATACTGTTTGTGAAATGACTTTTAATAGACTGTTGCTGCACAAGAACTCCTAATCTCCAGCACCCTTTCCGAGATCTTCGCTTCCACTGGAAGGAATACAAAATACAGAGGGAGAGGGAGAGTGAGAGGGAGGCCACGGTCGAGAGTGATTGACTGGCTCAGAGCAGTGAAGATGCCAGGAATGAAAGCTGGACAAAAAGGTTACAGAGAGATGAGGTGAGTTATAGGGACCATTTTGCCTTTAACAGGGAAGAAAGGAATGCTCAACACTGGGCCCAAGATATGAAGATGATTCTACAGCTTATTTACCACCAAGTTCACTCTGTTCAAAGGGCCAGAGGAATAAATTCACAAAGCTCCATTCTACTGGCTGAATTTTAAAACAATTACAGTGAAAGAGTAGAGGGCATATTGTGTGTTTGCTAGTGATTCTTGCCTTATCCACAGCAAGAAGTGAATCTCAGCAAACAAAAGAATCAAAACACTAAAGTAGTCCCACTTCCTGCTTCCAAACCTCTCCCCACCATGTGGCCTTAAATCTTTACTGCTGACTCCCCATAAAATTTCAGTGGCACTTTTGCCAGTTGGTCATTTCCTGCCACCACTTCTCTCTGTTTGAAACTGTATTGCTCCATCTACTGTAAATGCAGGACGCGTAAAGCCATATCTCACCCCTGGCTGAGTGACTATGCACAATCACTCAAACCGCAATGCATAAGACTGGAACGTGAATGGAAAGTTAAAATAAATAAATAAATCTAGCAGAAAGCAGTGAAAGATGCAAGATCTGTGTACTCCAACATCACATCCAGACAGAGTCACAATTTCAGGATTCTCTTCAGTGTTATAAATTCTGCTCTCATTGGTTCTCTGTGTACAGATCTCACACCTGAATCCAACTTTATTGGGGAAATTGAATCAATTTGTTCACAAATTGCACCTGATTTGTCATCTGCTTGCTTTCAGTATCCGCTCAGCTTTACCTCAGTTAATAGGTTTTATAAATACTAATAATATTTTTAACATTTCTTTAGACAGGCTTTAGAGCGGGGATCGTGAACTGGCGGCCCACCAGAGCTTTCTATCTGGCCCCCCGAATAGGACTGCCATAGGTACTCTACGCCAAGCAGTCATCATAATCCATAATCCACCCATCTGACTAGTCTGAATATCAAAAACCTCGACCCTCCTTCCATGATTGAAACAGGGATGTTTAATGTAATTGTTACACAAATGCACAAACCAGTTCACTATGGTCTTCTGTGCCTCAGCATTGGTGAATGGGGTGCTGCTGGTTATTTCAAGGTCTCTGCTTGTAAACAAAGGTCAAAGGGCCTTTGACATCAGGGCCCCGTTTCAGAAAGCAGGGTAAGTGCAAACCCTGAGTAAGTTCTGGGGTAACTACGTGCATACCCTGGGTTTTCGGTTTCAGAAAACCAGGTAGCCGTTACCCCGAGTTAACTTACTCCCACAACTTACTCCGTGAACCAACCCTGCTCCGTAGCAGGGTTACTTGAACAAACCCTGAGTATGTGTGACTCTGCAGCTGAGAGTTGGACAGGAAAGTGTCAGACAGGGCGTGTCCTTTCCTAGAGGAGCCTGTAGATGTGGGAGCGCTGATACTCCGCAGAAATCTACGTCGGGAGAGAGTGATAAGACCGCGATTAGACGTCTTTTCATTTCCCGATGAATATCTGTTTGAGCGGTACCGTTTTTCACGGGAGTCATTAATGTATCTGAATGATCCTGTTGC
>VOQJ01015409.1:96770-116448 GCA_015052665.1 Apistogramma diplotaenia
GTCTATATTAGGGTATTTTGTGAGAAGAGGTTGGCAACACCCCCCCCCCCCCCCAAAGACTCTGCCCCAAAAGGAGAGCACAGCCATGACATTAATATCAGCAGATTATGTTGCATGGGTGCATTATGTAGTAGTAATTCTGTACACATGAGTATAATATTATGTGAATACCTTATAAGTAATTTGTTAAAGGTGATTTAATCTAATAGGTATTATTAATATTGAAAACATACATTTTCTGGAATCTGTGTTATCTCTACTAATCCAGGGGTGATTCAAAGTAATGGGTAAAAGTTTAGGGGAAGGCTTCCAAATTAGGGGGAAATAGTTTTGCAGAAGGTAATGGGACGTTTGCTGAAGGGTTTTCTATTATGAAGTGGAGCTGTAATGTAATGTCCCGACTTCGATATTTATTTTAAATTTTCATTAATCATGGGAGGATATCCCCGTTGGTGATGGATCGTGTTAATTTATATTTACGCAGCCTCACAACATGTTGAAATTGGGGTTCTAATATAAAGGATAAGAACAGCACATTAAACCCAGCCCTTTTTTATAGCCATCTTTCATAATCGACACCGGGGTGAAATTCACAACATAGTAAGCTGAAATGATTTCCTTTGAAATTTGCTTATTCTATTGTTACCAGGAAACAAAGATGAATTGGAGCAGCTGAACAATGAGTCCAAGAAGAATGCCAACTTTGTCAGAGCAGCACTAAAATGTAGGTGGAGACAATTTTTTTGATTTTCTTTTTGTGAAACAATGCAAAATTAGCTGTTATGTAGTTCATGTTTCAGTGTAGTCCGATAAAATGAATCAGTTTTTCAGTATGGCTAATAGATATTTACTTGTATTGCCACAATTTAATATAAAGAAAATGGGGAGGAGCCGTGCAGCACACAGTGGGAATGTCCTTCATACAGTGTGTACAGTTTGTAACACAGGATTTGACTTGCAAATGTTTAAAAAGGAAGTGTGCTGTAGCCCACTCGACTGCAGGTCATTTGTAAGCTGTCTGACAATAACACTGAGCGCTTTATTGTAACTGCAGAAAAGGACTGTGTGTGACATAGCCAACTTTTAGTTTTAATGTTTTAACTTGTTAGATCGATCTCGTGTTTTACAGCGATGCAGAAGCCCGGGGATGAGACCGGGGCCACGGTAATCCAGCGTATTAGGAAGAACCAGGTGTGGAAGTGCTTTTATTTCCTGTAATAAACCAGGTGCAAAATAATTGCCAGGCACTCCTTTTGTAATGTGGAAGAATCCTGCACTCTTTGCACATTACTCCCGACAGAGGTGGCTTCATAGAATTGATATTTGAATTGATTCGTTTCATTCTCTGGCTCTCTTTCAACAGCACTCGTACTTGACTCTGTGGTTTGCTGAAGTCATGAGGGGTTACCACGAGGCGCAGATTTGTTTCAGAGAAAAATGCAAGGCCCAAATTCAGAGACAGCTGGAGATTGGTGAGTTGCCAAAGCCAAATGGGTGCACTTGCCCCTCCTCGCCCTCAGGCCAATGTTGTGTAAATGGATTTTATTTCATACAGCAAGATCTTATCATATCAGCAGAGTTACTGCGCTGTAAGGAGGCGGGAGCTTCTGCCAACTCTTTACTTGCAAGAAAACCTGCAGAAGTGTAAGCCTCTCTGATGGTGTTTGCATGGTATTATTACTTCAGATAATAAGCCAGTGTCATATGGAGCAGTATTATAATTATTTCCAGTTTACATCACTACCTTGAGTTAGATGGTCTGTACTGTGATTAACTGTCCTAGGTCCATTTTTTTCTCATGTCTAACTGCTGCACATTATAACCAGCTTTCTATTGTATCTCATGTTAACAATTGTCTTTTTCTCCTCTTGTAGTCTGAAGTTATTCTCTACATTTAAAACAATAAAGCAAACTGCCCTTTGAATTCCACAGTTTGCATACACTCACAAGCACATACTGCTAGTTTCTAATACGGGGATTGGTCCTCCTTTTACCTTCAAAGCTGCCTTTATTCTTCAAGGCAAAGGTTCAACAAGGTGCTGGTAACATATTGACATGATGGCGTCAAACACTTGCTGCAGATTTGGTCCATGATGTGAATCTCCCATTCCACCACATCCGGAAAGTGCTCTGATGTAATGCACAGGAAAGATGTTTGAGATGATTTGAGCTTTGCAACATGGTTTATTATCCTTCCAGAAGCAGCCATCAGAGGACGGGGTAGTCATAAAGGGATGGACATGCTCAGCAACAATACTCAGTTACTCTGTGGTATTTAAAGCTTGGTAACAAGAGACCCAATGTGGTGTGGTAGCATCCCTGACCCCATTACACCTCCACCATCCTGAACTGCTGATGTAAGGCAGGGCGGAGCCATGCTTTCGTGTTGTTTACACCAAATTCTGACCCTGTGATGTGAATGTTGCAGCAGAAATCAAGACTCATCAGACCAGGAAATGTTTTTCCAGTCTTCTGCTGTTCTGTTTTTGGTGAGCCAGTTTGAGCCTCAGTTTCCTGAGTTTCCCTTTTCTTAGTTGATAATGGTGGCACCTAGTGTGGTCTTTTACTGCTGTTTGCTGCTTCAATGTGTTGTACATTCAGAGATCCTCTTCTGCATACCTTGGTTATAATGAGTGTTGATTTGAGTTACTTCCTATCAACTTGAAGCAGTTGTCCTCTGACCTTTGATGTCAACAAGGTATTCTCACCCCAACTGCGTCTCACTGGATTTTTTTCTCTGTAAACCAAAGAGATGGTTGTTTGGGGGAAATCCCAGTACTCAAATTGTTCTGAAACGCTTCACTAACTACCAGGCTAGATGTTAGATGGTTGGACAGGTGTACCTAATAAAGTGTTTGAATATAAAATTCCCAGGCTGTTAATCTTTATGGTGTCTGTTTTGTTTGTTTTTCCCGTCATAACCGCATTGCATGGAGTTTGTACTAAGCAGCTGGCAGTCTGTTTAATATGCACTGATACATGCAGGTCATAATGTCTAGAGTTAGTTGAAGGCTGCAGTGTATTTGTAAAAACACAGCACTACACAGTACTTTGGTCTCCTTCCAGAATATAATACACAAGTTTAAATGTACAATACCTTTTTTTAGGCTGAGTTGAAGTATAATCATGCCATCTTGTGGTGAATGTATGAATTGCATCCTTGACAGCACACAAGGCTGGCTTAGTCCTTGGTGCCGTCTTTAAAGGAAAGTGTTGCCCTGTATTATTTAATTGTCTGTTATTTATTTAATTTCTCAATAAATTGGGCCTGCACAATTAATGATGCAACTTATTTAGTATCTCTTTTGTTAATTTCAGTAAATAAAAATACTACAGACCAAAAGTTGGAGGAGATGCTGCAACATGACAATCTTTCCATCTTCATATCTGATGTGAGTGGAATTCATTAATGTCTACTTCAGCTTTTCATCTGTTTTTTTTTTCTTTTTGGGTTTGAATCCTACAGGATGATTTCTGAAACAGTTTGAGCACTTGTCTTTTATAGGTCACTTCTAACAGTGAGATTTCAAGCCAGGCTCTGACTGAGATTGAACTTCGCCATCAGGAAATCCTCTGCCTCGAGTCCAGCATTAAAGAGCTGCGCGAGATATTTGTTGATGCTGCAATGCTGCTGGAACTCCAGGTAAACTGCAGCCTTGCTTGGGGATATTTAATGAAGATGAATGTAACATATTCATGGATGAACCAAAACCTTACTGGTCTCATTATGTTTGTTTTTTTCTTCTCTCAGGGCGAGTTAATCAACAACATAGAAAAAAATGTCACAACTGCTGCAGAGTACGTGGAAAAATCAGCAGAAGAAACCAGTAAAGCAGTTGCATACAAGAAGAATCCTTACAAGATAGCATTTCGCCCAAACTTCTTCAAGTCCTTCAAGAGAAACGGTGCTTCTAAAACTGCAGCTGATCAGAACACATCTGACTTAAATCACAACTGCGCTCCTGACCCCGTGTGAATGACTGTACCAAATGTCCTGATGCGCTTCATGGTCTGCCGGAAAGACGGTTTCATGTGTTTTGTTGTCTGTCTGCCCCTCAGTTTTGTCATTTTGTGGACAAGGCAGCAGCTGCCTGATCCTGATACCACCTGTGGACTGTCGGAAGGTAAAATATAGATTGGGTTTAGATTCACAGTCCTCAGAGTTTAGGTTTTAAATGGCTAAACACCCCTTCATTCTCACATTCAGCCAGTAGGTGTCATGGCAACACTACAGTGGACTCTCTGCTGTCCTTTTTAAAAGTCCGGGGATGCATATTGTGCTGTTTTGGTGTAATATAATGTTACATAAGATTGTGTTTTAAACTATTATTTACACTGACCCTGTAATTCCTGCATTAAACCTGTGAGTAAGAGAGTACTTAAGTTATGGGTGTTTATTATAACACAAATGAAAGAGAAGCAAGGGATCGCTGTGATTGGTTTGATGATGGAAGTGAGAACACATGTTAAATCATAGTCATGATTTGAAAAGTTTCAATACATTAATTTTGCTGTTTACTATTTTTAGTGCTCGTGGTGGCACATAGTATTATGGGCAATAGTAGCTGATATGTTCAGGGGTTTGTGTTGGGTCAGCATTTCAAGCCTTCCCACTGCACTGTTGGGCACTCAGCCCTATCTGCTTCAGCAGCACCCTGTGCTCTGACCTCGGCTTTCTAACAAGATGAGAATGTGCCAAGGTCAAAAAAAGTGTTATTGTGGCATAAATACGCGATAAACAAAGGCTTCTATTTGTAAATGTCAGCATGCTGTGTTGCTAAACTAAGATTTAGAGTGGAGACTTGCTAATTGCATCATCAATGTGGACACATTACCTTTCAGATTTTGTTTAAATCATCACTCTATGCAATTGCAGCATTGCAGAGCTGTTTGGTGCTTATAAACTTGTGATCTTGTGTTTTTTTTTTCCTTTGTGCTTAAATGTTGCTGGCTCAGGCCGTTTTGAACATTTGACATGAAGAATTTCTCCATCATGCAAACTCAGGTTGCAGGGCAAAAGGTGGGGTCATCAGTCTGTCGCAGGGCAGAAGAATTACTCCTCACACAAAAAAAAATCACTTTGAGTGCTGAACTAAACAGTCTGGGTGTACTTGCAGGACGATGATAAAGTGTCTAATGTTATTAAGTCACCTGAAAAACTTCTAGTGCTGAACCATTCTTCCAAATTATGTCTCTGTTGGGGGGTAGCCTACGTGACAGTTCAGCATCTTCATGTGTTGCCGTGGAGATGATGTATGTCACTGTCATACTCCCCAGACAGTTCAGTGAGCTTGTGTAGACTGAGGCACTGTCATCCTGGAAGACACTGCTACTATCAGGATAGAAATGTTTCATAACACAAGAAAGGCAGTCAGAATAAATTTGCATTATCCTTCAAGTGCAATAGGTAGCTTTTTAAAATGATTGTGTCTGCACGTTTTTCAGTGTGATCTGACTGGAGTAGAGAACAGGCAAACTTATTCCTGCATTATGGGAGTGCTGCCAGAATGAACCCATTGACTTATCCAGTAAGCTGTGCTTTTTGCTCTTCCCCCTCCTCCCCTCGCTCTTTCTCCTGGATAAGATTTCACAGTACCTTTTGCACTTTGCTGAAACCTCTGATTTTAAAATAGGGAGCAAAGAAGAATGGGAGATAGGGGATGACAAAGTAATTTAAAGACACAAAAAAGTGAAAAGAAGATAAGAGAGACAATGAAACTGATACAGCACTACATAAAAATATGGTTTCTTTATTGGTTGTGCCAGAATGGTGAGGGGCCCACAAGATAGGGCCGGGCCACAATTTAAAAGGGCTGAGTGATGTGACTGCATGAGATGTTGGGCACTGCTTTTTTGCTTTGACAGGTCATCCCTCTGTTTGTCACTTAAGCAAACAAACAGAGAACAGCTAATGGGCTGAAAGTGGCCCGTCGCCAAAAGAACCATTAAACATTTCCCCAGTTGGAATGGACAAGGATCAACTAATAGATTAGAGGAAAAGGCTGAAGGACGTGGGTAACAGTCTCTTTTTCTGCCTCCACATGGAGTCCGGCTTACTTCTTGACTTTGCCCTGGGCAGCCACCGCCTCCATGGCCTTCTTTACAGTTTCCTCATCACCAAGGAAAGACATGGGCTTAATGGGCTTCAGGTTGGCATCCAGCTCATACACAATTGGGATTCCCGTGGGAAGGTTCAGCTCCATGATGGCTGCATCAGACATATCTGGAGATGCAGGCAGACAGAGCAGATGGAGACGTGTGGGGATCAGCAGACGGAACAGAATGTAACTGATACAATACACTGAGTCTGGGCTCTGTCTGGAGCCCGGAAACAGAGGATTTAAGAGTCTTGCATAACAGAAGGGGAAAGCACAACATGTTTCCTTTTTAAGTTCCCTGAGATTGGTCTCTTGTCTCTCAGCACTGGACCTGCCACTGCTATCTGACATTTACTGTTGCCCTTGAAGCTCTATAAACCCTTATCCATGTGTGGCTGCTCCTTGAAAAAGTACAACCTTTCTACATAAAGGTCGTGACTGTAATGGGAACCAAGCTCATGACCCTCTACCCTGTCCCTGAGCTCTGGTGTGAGCCTCTGTATGCTATTTATAGACAATGCAATCCACAACTCTGCCTCTGTGTGTGTGTGTAAAGTCTAAGTGTGTAACACTGATTATTCAGGCCAGTTTTTTTACTAAAATCTTTGATTAACTTGTTTTTAAATCACTCCATCTGCTACATCAGATTTCATTCCTTTTTTTTAAAGCTTTGTCCACGGTGCTCACCCTCTAAGTGCTTGACAATGCCACGGAGGCTGTTCCCATGGGCAGCAATAATGACATTCTTCCCAGCTTTGATTTCAGGAACGATGACTTCATTCCAGAACGGCAGAGCGCGGGCGATGGTATCTTTAAGTGACTCACATGTGGGCAGCTCACCAGGCTTTAGGCCTTTGTAGCGCCGAGACTGGAGGGAAAAAGAACACCACAAAGTACACATGTTTCAAATGAGCAAATGCTGGGGTTCTTTAAATAAGAAATGATTATGTTTCTTTGCATTTGTCTCACCTCACTGATGATTTTGTGATATGGGTGGTCCTTATCCATGGGTGGAGGTGGGATGTCAAAGGAACGGCGCCAGATCTTCACCTGCTCCTCGCCGTGCTTTTCAGCCGTCTCTGCCTTGTTGAGTCCAGTGAGGCCTCCATAATGGCGCTCATTCAGACGCCAGGTACGAATCACGGGCAGCCACATCTGGTCTGTGCCCTCCATGATGGTCCACAAGGTCTTGATAGCACGCTTCAGCACAGAGGTGTAGCACACATCAAACTTCATGCCTGCCTCCTTGATCGCCTGGGCTCCACGTTTGGCCTCTTCCACACCCTTCTCACTGAGGTCAGCGTCAAACCAGCCACAGAAGCGGTTCTCCTGGTTCCAGGCGCTCTCGCCATGGCGGACAATGACCAAACGATGGGCGGCAGCCATGCTTAACAGTGTATCTCTAGAGTTTGACTTGAACCAGATACTGAGCCCTCAGCCCACCTAAGTTGTGGACACACACACACTGGCTGACCAACAGTAAGCCCAAGGCAGCATACCATATGCTTTTTATAGCAACCTGGATCGTGGCAGTGCTTAGCAGACAGGCCTTCTTTACTTTCCTCCTGTGAGAGGCTTTCACACTCTGATGGACACACTGGGAAAGCCAATAGAGCCAGACCTCTACAATGCGGTGTCTGGGAAGGCCAGAGGTCAGATACTGAGCCGAAATAGCAACATGACTTTTAAACTGACATCTGTGAAAGAAAAGTGTTAAGATCAGAGTTGGAGCCTCATGGTCAGATGAGCAGTTTCCTCACTCCTCAACTCATTACAGAGTGATGATTTTTTTATATTTAGTAAATATTTATTCACAAGGTATTTGTTGTGTTGGCATAACAGTGACGATGAGGCTCATACAGGCCCTCGCAGTACTTCTGTTGCAGGGGAAATTCCACACTCTGTGTGTCACCAAATAACTGCGTACAGTAGCTGCCGGTGCCAGCAGAAAAATAATGTGCAGCTTGCTAACAATTTAGCAATTACACTTTCTTCTATAAACAATTATTTTTATTACAAAGGAGATAAAACTCAAGAACAGGTGTATTAATAATAAAAGCAGATAAATGTTTGTTAGTTAAACATTTATGCCCAAAGATCAGGGCTCATCCTGGTCCAAAATAAAGACATCAAGTCAGTGTAAAATCTTAAAACAGCAGGGTAATATACACTAATTAAGCATAACATTATGACCACCTGCTTAATATCGCATTGGTCCCCCTTTTGCTCCCAAAACAGCCCTGATCCACTGAGACATGGAGTCCACTAGACCCCTGAAGGTGTGCTGTGCTATTTGGCACCAAGATGGCTCCCCACGTGCATCAGTTGGCCTTGGCCACCCATGACCCTGTCGCTGGATCACTACTATTCCTTCCATTGGCCACTTTTAATAGCTATTTTAATAGATACTGACCACTGCAGACTGGGAACACCCAACAAGAGCTGCAGTTTTGGAGGTGCTCTGGCCCCTCCCAGACTAACTCAAATCTTTACTGCTTCTAACATGTCAACTTTGAGGATGTTCACTTGCTCCCTAATATATCCCACCCACTAACAGCTGCCACGATGAGGGGATAATCAGTGTTATTCACCTCCCCAGTCACGGGTCATAATGTTACGCTTGATTGGTGTATGTTATTTCAATGAATCACCCCTAGGAGCTGCTCTAGTATCATATAGATGGCTCATTTACAACCAAGATGAGCTAATAACTAAATATGATAGAAAACTGGTATTAACGCTTCTCCAAATATTGATTAAACTTAATGATTCTGTATTCTGAGTCATTAATAGACAAAGGTCTGGTGTTCCACTCAACTGGAACTATGATATATGCTACTGAGGCCAAATATTCTGCTGCATCTTTTATGAAATTTAATGCTGGGAAGAGAAAATGCGCTGAAACTTACATTATGGGATACAGACAGAGCTGACAAAGCTGTTTCGCTGAGCTTCAGAGCTGTCAGGCAAAGTAGATGTCTCGTGTCCTGCATAATCAAATTTACTGTATAATCCAGGGGAAATACAATAATCCAACAATAGAATATTAATGGAACTCCAGGCACGATGCCAACCTGCATCATGTGATCATGACATTGGGTTGCTCTACTGTATGGAGTAGAAACTAACAAGAAGGATGCTGAGGAGAAGAAAACTTACTGTGCTTGAATTTTCGTGTCTAGACTAAGCTGCTTACCAGACAATGATGAAAATGGTTGTTTTTTTTTCAACTAAAATGTTCTGTGTGCCTGATGCCCACCATCAGAAAACTGCCTGGCAAAACTTGTAGAGGAATAGATAAGTTGGAAAATAAATGTAAATACTGGAGTTACTTTTTCCAAGTGCACAAAAACTCAGTTGCAGAGTTAATTGCCAGGGTGTGGCTGTTTATTTTATGTGGTATTTTTGGCCCTCTAGTGGTCAAATTGGATATTATGATACTAGTTACTTCCACTAAGACAACAGCTGTTGTTATATATCACAAAATTGCTGCTGCTGTTGTTAGGAGTGTGACTCTGGCATCTTTTTTTTTTCCAATGCTACTGTAGCAAAGTTGACTGTTATAATAAGGTTGTCTTGACTGAGCTTTTATCAGGCAGCATTGCAGAGACAACAACCTGGAAATTAGCACTGCAAGTGATTTAATGCGTTTGAGACGAGAAGTTAATGATCTACTTTATCTGTTTTATTTCCCCAGGTCCTGTAAGCGCCTAGCCTGCCAGAAATCGCCCCGATGCAGATTGTCAGACTGCTGTTATGGTGGGAAAAAGTGTACACTGGGGAGCTTGTGTGATCACAACTGTTACGATGACTCAGCCTGCAGCACAGTCCATGCAGCTCCCAGTGAAGACCCCCCCACCTCCCACCACCTGCCTCCCTTCTGTTTGGGTACAGCACTGCCTAAAAGCACCAGGGGCCTTTGCTGCAAAGATGAAGTGCACAAGCAATACATGCTAAAGAGGCTTCCCATACACAAAAATGCACAAATTCTGATGCAAAGCACTGCAACACACTTCATTTATTCATAAAGCTTGAAAGAAAGATTAATCTTGAATCTGAACAAAACTCTGTACCTACACAGACACATACACACATACTAATGGTACATATAGCAGTTTGGATAGGTTTTCTGCTGTGTTAAATCATGAGGGCAACACTATATGCAACTATTCACAGAATAGTTGCATATAGTCACTGTCACTTGAATGGAGAATGTGATGCTTTTCGTTCTACACGTATAGATCAGAGGGCTTGTTTAGGTGAACACACAATGCATTTAATTTCCCACTAAGCTCTTCTAAAGAAAAAAGCCAAACATTCATAGTCAATATTCTTTAACTAAATGATAAAAAAGAGAGCATAAAGCAGACCCTGGATGTAATAATTAATAACCTTTGACAGCATATATATTAATTTGAGCTGCACCCATTCTAAGTCGTGCCTTTAATTATGTTATGCCTTCTGTCTGAGACACCATTATACATGCATCACTGCAGGTCTTTTGAGGTCATGGCTGTAGTTCTGCTCCTCACCACAAGGAGAGATGCTGTGTCACGGTTGTTAAAGCAGGGCACCCCTACCCCACCCCCGCCCTTTTTTTTCTGCAGTGAGAAGAGCACAGAAAAATGTTTTTGAGCAAGATTTTGTCCTTTCTAAAATATGGAATTATTAAGACAGTTTATTATTACGTTTTTCATCACCTTCAAATTTCAGAATCTATCTGAAAACTGATCATGTAATATTTTTTTTAATTATTACTTTTGCTGCAGTCTTAAATATACTGTAATAAATCTGATTTTAGAAACTAGTTTATCTCGAAACTTGCCTATGCCAACATCAGGACAGGGACAAAAAGAAGCATGCAGCTTTGTTAAATGGATTTTTAACGTGTTTCCTCCCGCTGTTTCTCTCTGTATTTAACCCTTGGACATTTCCCTCCTCCAAGTATTTCCATGGCTTCTCTCTGCCTCATTTCTTGCCATTGCAGTGTAAACCTATCAAGCCTTCATTGTCAGAGGTTGCAGAAAGTGCTTGCGTCAGCCCCCACCATCCAGCTATAAAAGCAGAGGCTGCAGCAGCAGAGAGCAGTCAGGCTTAAACCTGAGCACTTAGTACATCTCCACACACATAAATAGGTGAGGAAGAGCAACTTTTCCTCCCAACACTCAGCCATGAGTAGCATCGGATATGACCCTTACTACTCCACCTCATCATACAGACGCTACTTTGCCGAGCCTCCTCCACGTGTGGTGGTGACCAGAGGGAGGACCCACTCTGGCTTCTCTTCTCATGCATCCCCACTGTCCTCTTCCCGTCTGCAGTACTCCTCTCCTGGTCGTGTGCTCTACTCTTCTTCCTCAGCAGCCTCTTCCCTGGAGCTGGAACTCAGCCAGGCAGCCCAGATCAGCTCCGAATTCCGAGCTGTGCGCACGCAAGAGCGCGGCCAGCTGCAGGAGCTTAATGACCGTTTTGCCGGTTTCATTGAGAGAGTGCGTGAGCTGGAGCAGCAGAACCGTGCCTTGGAGGCAGAACTGCTGCTGCTGAGGCAAAGGCACACTGAGCCGTCCCATCTGAGAGCGCTTTATGAGCAAGAGGCCCGGTCCCTGAGAGCAGCTGTGGATGAAGCTAGGGCAGAACAGCAGGCTGTCCTAAGTCAGAGAGAGAGGCTGGAACAAACCCTGAGTGCTCTTCATGCTCGATATGATCAGGAAGTGTTGGCTCGGGAAGAAGCTGAAGGCAAGCTGATGGAGGCCCGTCGTGAGGCCGACCAGGCTGCCTTAGCAAAGGCTGAGCTGGAGAAAAGTGTGGAAATTCTGCTGGAGGAGCTAGCCTTCCTCAAGAGGATTCATGAGGGCGAGGTGGTCGAACTTCAGTCCCAAGTCCAGCTGGGTGTGCAGGTGGCTGTGGAATCTGAGGCTGCTGCTCCGGACCTCTCTGGGGCTCTCAGGGATATCCGGTCCCAGTATGAAAGGCTGGCTGCAAGGAACATGCAGGCAGCTGAGGACTGGTTCAGAGGCAAGGTAGGCTCTTTGACCGAAACTGTGGCCCAGCACACTGATGCCGTGAGAAACTCCAAGGACGAAGCAGGAGAGTACCGACGCCAGCTACAAGCCCGCATACTGGAAATTGATGCATGCAGAGGCCTCAATGACTCCCTGGAGAGACAGCTGCATGAGGTGGAGGAGAAACAGAGTGCCGAGATTGCTGCTATGCAGGTCTGTAAGCGTTCAACACATCTTTAAAATCTGTTAAGATTTTTCGTTTGATCGTGTAGTATGTTATGTGTCCTTGTGTGTGTGTGTCTGTATGAAACAACACTTTGATTTTTATGAAGGACACCATTGCAGACCTGGAGAGTGAGCTGAGGGGTACTAAACAGGAAATGGCACGCTACCTGAAGGAGTACCAAGACCTTCTGAATGTCAAGATGGCTCTGGACATTGAGATTGCTGCATACAGGTAACAGGTGAAAAAAAGAGTGACTGAGAAATGATACTGTAACAGATGTATTTTTACCATGGTAACACTGATGTTTCTAGGTTTTTATCCAGTGAAGTTTTTTGCATTTAGACATGAATCAGACATCTGAATTTCCTTTTGTGCAAATCAGCTAAATGTATCATAGAAAAATATTTAATTTCCATTTCATGCTTAATCTTTTACCATGACTCTAACAAATTAGGCTCATAATAAATGTAAAAGTAGTAAGAAGTGGCTCTTTAAGAGGGAAATAAAAGGGGAAGAAAATGACTTCATTGTTGGCTTCTACTGCTAAAACATTCTGGCCCAAAACCCTCATTAGTGCCTAGGAAAACTATATGTGCTTATTTTATGCACATTATTTCAGGCAATGTATTTCTAAAATGCCTGTTAACTGTTTTAAATGTATATTAGACATGTAGTTAAAACCTATACATGTAAATAAGCTCCCATCTTCTCATTGCTTTATGCAGGAAGCTCCTGGAAGGGGAGGAGTCTCGCTTCAGTGTAGGCATGGCTGGGGGCGTGTCCTCGTTGTACGCCCACAGTTTGTCAGCACCCTCCTTTGCTAGGCCTGTCTTCTCAAGCCTGAGCTCTGGCACCTCCTACCTGGTGACGTCACGCCTCCTCAGCTCCAGCGTAAGCACCACTGAAGGCATCATCTCTGCCAGCCACGCCCAACAAGCAGAGGCCAGTCCACCGGGGGAGGAGGAGGTAGAAGAGGAGGAAAATGAGGAAGAGGGCGATAAGGACGAAGAGGTGGGAGAAGAGACAGAGGAGAAAAAGGATGATGATGAGGAAGAGGAAGGTGAGGAAGAGGGGGATAAAGAGAAAGAAGATGATGCTGAGGAAGTAGAGGAAGAGGCTAAGGAGGAAGAGGAGGGTTTGTGCAACTTTCTTAAATCATAGTTTTGTTACTAAAATAAATGTGCATTATTACTGTCATGGTAACAAAACTCATGTGTTTATACAGGTGGCGATGAAGAGGAGCAAAAAGAAGATGCAGAGAATGCTGAAGATGAGGGGGAGAAAGAGGGAAAAGATGAAGAGGAAGAGACCGAAGCACAAGAGGAGGCCAAAGCGGAGGGGACTGATGACAAAGAAGACGATCCAAAAGATGAAGCACAAGAGCAGGAGGAAGAAGTTCAAAAGAGTGAAGAGAAAGACAGTAAAGCTGATGCCAAGAAGGAAGACAAAGCCGAGGGCAAAGACGTGAAAGCCGCTCCGAAAAAAGAGGAGAAAGCCGAAGCAAAAAAGGAGAAAGCCGAAGAAAAGGCAGCCCAGCCCGAGGCAGCTGAAGACAAGAGCACAAAGGATAAGAAGTAAACCATTCTGACCAGGACTGCCCACTTAAAAGCTTGTCAACAGGTAGAGGCAACAGCGCTGTCCTCTTAGATCTGCTTGTTAATATGGTGCTCAATAACACAATCCAACAGCCAGTTACAGCAACAAATCAAGGTTTAAATGCTTGCCAATATTGAGAATAGCCCATAAAAGTCTTGCTGCACATTTCTGAGTGAGTGCAATAGAGTATGTGTGTGATTTGTTCTGGTGCTTAAATAAATTATTCTCAAAGCCGTGCATCTCCCTGATTCTGAGTGCTGATTTAAAGATTACCTCGACATGAAAACAGATTTGCAACATAGGCGTCATAAGTGCTTGGAAGCAGAGATGCCTGCTGCTTTATTATCACCTCAGCAGTCAGAGAGGTGAGTATCCGCAGTCACTTGCTGACAGCAATAGTCGCTTTATTCTCACATCATTGCCTCTGAGATCACCGGTGCCCTGTTGTGTTTTATATGCCGTCACAAAAGATCCAGCTGTGTTTCACGAACATTTAAAGAAGGAAAAAACAATACAACCTTTACCTTACAAATGAATGAAAAAGTTTGCCCAATTTAAAATTCAGGCATTCATCTTCAAGAGTTGTTCTTGGCTTATTAGCTGATCACACCAAGCTCAAAACAAATACTGTTGTGTGACTCACTCTGCATGTGTCTGAAATCACTCGCTGCTTGCTATGGAGTAGATTATCAAGCAAATTTGCACATTTAGTTTAGCATATTTAAATATATACATATAGCAGTTACCTTTTTGACATTCTGCTCAACCCTCGTAACTGGAGGAGAAAGTGGAATGTCAAAAAAGTAACTTAAAGTGCCAATTTGTACCATATTTTTAACGGCAATTCTTGGCCGGAAGTAGGGGGCGTGGCTGGACGTAGGGGCGTGGTCGGAAGCGGCCCGAGGGCCGCGAGTTTGACATGCCTGACATAAAGGTACTCTGCCTTATGAGTGTGCAATGATACTCACTAGCCAAAGCACTGGTATCATTATGCATTACACTGAATGAAAAATTACAAAGGGATATGAGAAGCAAGATAAGCATCAAAGGCTACAAGGTGTTTATTAATCTGAGGTGATATTCTCAGTCTGTGCATTTATGAAAGAAATCCAAGTTCATATTTCGTACATAGCTAAAGGTAATCTGTCACATAACTGTGTGACAGCAATGAAATTATGAGGAAAAACACCCCAGGAGTGTTTGTATTTCACCAAGCAGCTTATAGTGATCCACACTAAATTTCCCTACACAATGAACTGAGAGTAGTGACGTTTAGCATATTATAAAGCATCCTTACAGACTACTACAAAAACAAGGGCTAGTCCACATCATCATGTGGTACTTTTTTCCAAGTCATATATCGGGATCAGGAGTGGAGGGGCAGAGTTTGCTGACACAGGCAGCTGTAGTTAGCAGTAACCATTGGTGTCACTGAACTGGAAATGTCAGCCATGTTTGCGATGTGCAATATTCAGCCCATTACTAGACAAAGTGCTGCAGCCTTGAGCACTGGGTGAGCACATAATCTAACTTTAATGATGAACAGAGCCCAGATAAATTAGTTTGTCTGGTCGTTGACTGTTTGATTTATTTTCTGTTTTTTTTAAAAAAAGTAGTCAAACAAGCAACTCTTTAAGAACCAGGAGCTGCAAAACATTTGCTCAAGATTTAATGTCTCAAGTCTAGACTGATGCAATGCAGAGAAGTGCAAGAAAGCTTTACGCAGTTTTATTTGCATTCATTTATTTTTCAATTAAATAAATGTTAAAATTAACGATTAAGCAGTGACACCCAAACAAATGGGCGCTTTGCATTGTTTTCCCAATGATCTCAAATAGCTTCATGTAGTTAATTTTCTATTTCACAGTAGCATGTAAATAAATATACACATATATCTACTTAAATCTACTTAAATGTACACTGATTCACATCATTATCTAAGGTTTTTGGAACCCTGGTGGCCAGGTTAAAATAAAGACATAAAGAATCATGTTTTAGAAATTAACAGATAATTAGAGATAAGGCCCCTCCCCCCACACATCCACCACCTTAACATTTGATTATGTTAATTATTTTAAAGGACATATGCAGTACTTTTAGAATCAATATAGTCAATTTCTTGCAACTTATATGATGACTGATAGCTGTTCACAGTTACATAGAATATGTTCATAGATATTGATAATAAAATGACAACAGACAACTTGTGTTTTTGAACGTTGTTATGACATTTATTGAGCAAATGCTGCTGGGAAATTGTTCATAATGAGTAAAGTTATGGGATTGCAAACAGTAGCACCTCATTAATTCTGTATTTAAATTCAAGTCCATCCTATGCATACAGAAATGCATATTTCTAGCATTTACAGTTATTTCTTTTTTTTTGTTGCACTCAGGTAAACATAACAGACACTGATAAAAAGCATGTTTAAGGCTAGGAGTTTCTTCAGGTTTCTTAAGCTTTATCTGCTTCGGTAAATGGATGTATATGGTATTGAGTTTATCATATCATTGTCCATCGCTTTCGTCACTGTCGGCTGTGTATTTGCTGTTGTTAGTTTCTTTTTGGCTCAGTTGGTATCTTCACATGTCAAGTAAGGCTTCTTCAGTAGAATACATGTCTGCGTCAAGGACCCTCCCACCTGCCCGACCCTCCTTTTTGCTTAAACTCAAAAATCCTCTCAACAATAATATTGTTTATAGATTCCCTTCCAGTATTTACTCTTTTTAAGGTGTATTTCTACCATACAGAGAGGAAAGTATTCCCCTCCCCTGAGCTAGCATGCAGAGACACCCCGCCCACCCACCCGCGAGCTCACCCATTAACTGCGGAAAGAAAAAAAAAAGAGAGAGGATAAAATGTCTCGGTCACTTGCTCCTGGCTGCGTCTGCAGTGAAGCCCATTCAAAGCTTTCACTCAACATGCATTTTTGAAATTTGTAGCGTTTAACTTTTGGCTTCTCTGTATGATTTGTTTTGTATGTTCGAGTGTGGCTATCTTTATTATATCGCTCTAGCTGTATGAGTTTCTTTGTTATGTTAGTTCTGGATTGATTGCTTGTGTTGCTCCATCAGCTTCGTCTTTCCTTCTCTTGCGCCGGGCTCTGGGGTCTGCTCAGTCTCCCTCGGTCACCTGCTTGATAGACTGAACGGAGTGCTTCTCCGTCTTCTTGGTAGAGACCACCTTCTCTGGCAGGCTCTCCTCCAGCTCCTTCACCGTTTCTGTCACAGTGATGGATTTGGTGACGTGCTTTGACCCATCCTCTCCGGTGGTGATTGTCTCCACAGTCTTGGTGATCACAACTTTCTGGCTGCCGTCTTCTTTGACAGGACTCTCATCTACACCATTGGTGATCACATCAGCCTCTTTTCCTTCATCCTTCTTCTCTTTCTCTCCGGGGCTATTCTTGTCGATGTCACCGTTCATGGCAACATCTTTTGTTTCCACCTTCTTCTCTTCTGGTGAGTCAGTCTTTTTCTCAGACTTGTCTTCAGCAGCCTTAGGAGCCTCAGGCTTTGCGGTCTCGGTCTTTGGGGATTCAGCTTTTGGGGAGCTAGATTTTGGGGATCCTTCTTTTGGTGAGGCTTCTTTTGGAGACTCTGATTTAGGAGAAGCAGGCTTGGGAGATTCAGATTTAGGAGACTCTGGTTTAGGGGATTCAGACTTGGGAGAGGCAGGCTTTGGGGATTCAGACTTGGGGGAGGCAGGCTTTGGGGATTCAGACTTCGGGGAGGCAGGCTTTGGGGATTCAGACTTTGGAGACTCAGGTTTTGATCCCTCTGTTTTGGGAGCTTCTTCTTTCTTTGGAGATTCAGGTTTTGCTTCCTCAGATTTAGGAGCATCTTCTTTCTTGGGTTCAGACTTTGTAGCTTCTGCTTTTGGAGCCTCTGTCTGGGTTACAGCTGGTTCTGATTTGTCTTCTGGCTCATCTTTTCCCTTCTTCTCATCTTCCTTTTTGCCTGCATCCTCTTTTTCCTCTTTCTCATCTCCACTTTTAGATGCTTTGTCACTACCAGCGTCTTCATCCTGATCTCCACCCTCCTCTTCGGCACCTGCTCCCTCCTCTTCTCCACTGCCCTCTTTATCTCCAGCTTTCTCTTTCTCAGGAGAAGCTTTAGACTCTGGAGCTTTGGCGCTCAACACTGTCTCCTCAACCTCTTCCTCCTCTCCTCCTTCTTCTCCTTCATCACCTCCCTCTGCTTCATCCCCCTTTTCTCCCTCATCCTCTCCCTCTCCACCCCCCTCACCTTCTTCTTCCTTCTCACCTTCTTCACCACCTTCTCCCTCCCCCTCTTCTCCCTCTTCACCACCCTTTTCATCCTCCTCTTCCTCCTTACTGGGTGCACTAGAGCTAACTTTGGCTTCAGTAGCAGCAACGACTTCTTCTTCTTCTCCTCCCTCCTCTCCTTCTCCCTCTCCCTCGTCCTCCTCACCCTCTGCTTCCTCTCCCTCTGCTTTCTCCTCCTCCTCTTCCTCTTCACCCTCTTCTCCCTCCTGTGTGGCAGACAGCTCTTGTGCTATCTCCGCCAGGGCCTCATCCATATCTGCCTTGTCATCCTCAACCCTCGTCTCCTCAATGATCTCTTCCACAAACTTGTGCTGCACCTTGAGCTTTGTGGGCTCAGACTTCGGCTTAGAGATTTTAGTGGTGGTGACAGTCTGGCGGTAAGGGAAAGTGCTGAAGTGGGTCTCCTCGCCCTCTAGGAGTTTCCTAGCATGACAAATGTATAAATTGTATATTTAAAATACACTTTTATAGGAAAATGAATGCAAATATTATAAAATTACATTTCACGTGCATAAGTGTACCCTGTACCTGTATGCAGCTATTTCAATGTCTAAGGCCATCTTGACATTGAGGAGGTCCTGATACTCGCGGAGGTGACGAGCCATCTCCCACTTAGTGCTCTTGAGCTCATTATCCAGCTGATGAATTGTTTCCTGAGTAAAATGTACAAAAAAAAATAAAAATAGGGTTATTAGAGGGTTAAATATGTCCAGTGATTTACATGCAGTGCAAGGTGCATTATGAAGTCATTGCAATATTATTTGAGGCTTTAATATTTTTTTTTCAAATTATCTATTGCAGTATCCTCCGTGTCCTTTTGTGCGGACCCTGTGAACCAAGGCTGCTGCTTTTTAATGTATTCTGACGCAATACAGTATTCTATAGATGTTGAATGCCTCTGTTTCAAGGGCAGCCTCCACACTCTTTCAATACACCCCCACCCACACCCCAAAATCTCAGTGGTGTGATGCAAGGACAGATCCAATGAAGGCATCGACCCATTGCTCTGACTCAGCAAGACAGAGAGAGAGTCTACTGCAGCGATTCCCTTTAACCATTTCGTGACTCGAGAGAGTTCTCCAGCTGGTATAGCGAGTCAGCCAGGATTGAACATGACGGAGTTCCTGCTTAACAGTAAGAGGGAAAAAATGCCACAGAAGCTGTCAAACATAATATAAACTGTTTTATTTTTGCTTTTTAAATTTTATTAGTTAGGGCTGTCAAATAAATGCTGCGCCAGTGAAATAAAACGTGACTCATTAAGCATATGAAGTCATTTTTTTTAAATCTAGTTAGTCTACACAATACTCCGATAGTTAAAAAGTTTATTCAAACTAGAGGACTGTCTTCTTACCTGCAAGCTGGCCAGGTCGCTGTTGTGGCGGTCCTCGATATCATTCAGCTGTCTCTCCAGCGAGTCTCTTGTACCGCGGACGGACTCCAGCTCCACCGTCTTGGACTGCAGCT
>VOQJ01015409.1:116468-129119 GCA_015052665.1 Apistogramma diplotaenia
TTGGACTGCAGCTGGCGGCGGTAGTCGGCTATCTCATCACGGGCGGACTTTATGGCGTCCTTGTTTTGCTCTGCAGCCTCGGTCAGCTTGACGTAGCGGCACATGAACCAGTTTTCCACCTGCTGCAGGTTCTGGTTGGAGTGACCCTCCAGCTCGCTTCGGATCTCCCGGAGAGCCTCGGTAATGTCAGCCTTCTGGAGGTCTTTCCTCTCCACTGTCACCTGAGACGCCTGAATCTGGGCGATGAGGTCGCTGACTTCTTCCTCGTGATTGTTGCGGATGAAGGCGATTTCATCCTGCAGCGACTGAACTTTCTTCTCCAACTCAGACTTCACTAACTCCGAATCGCTCATGTCCTTCCTCAGGACACGGATTATGGCCTCCGTCTCCTCCCGGATACGAGCTTCTTCTTCAAAGCGGTCCCTGACGCGCTGGATATCCTCCTCGATGTGGTCGGTGTCGAGCTGAATTTGTGCCTTGTCATGGTGGATTTGCTCCAGCAGCGAGCGCAGCTCCCGCAACTCCTGGTCATACAGGTCGTCCATCTGGGAGCGCGACACCTGCTTCTGCCGCAGTGCCTGGATCTCCGCCTCGATCTGCTTGTTCTGCTGCTCCAGGTAGTGCACCTTGTCAATGTAAACGGCAAACCGGTCATTGAGCCCTTGAAGTTGCTCTTTCTCATTAGAACGCTTGTAGTCTCCGTTCAGGATAGAGGTTTGACTATAATCAACGCTGTCGGCGGAGCTCAGCACTGCTGAGCTGTATCCTCTGGTTACCGGCATATTCACACTCTTCTTGTAAGACGTGGTCACGGTGGACCCGGGACTGGCCCGGGACCAGGACTGGGACCGAAAGCCGCTGGAGGGGGTGCCGCTGGAGCGGCTGTAGCCATAGCTGGTCGTTCTAGTGTCCATGACTCTCCTGAAGGGACTCCCTATAGTGTCCACCGGGTAACTCATCCGGTTAGATCACAGAAGGGGATGTGCGCAAGAATGAAGGCGGACGGTGCAGGACGTGGAGGCGTGTGGCGAACGTTTATGTGGGTGTATGTGTGTTATGTGTGCGTGCAGGTGAGGGGTGTATGGCTCTCACAGCGACTGAAACCTCCTCTGTGTGCTCCTTTTATATCTGGGGCTCTGTCGCTGCCGAGGCAAGTATGAGGCAATTGTGTTTCGTCCACTGAAGGAGGGGAGGGGAGGGCGCATCCCTCCAAACCGTCTGCTAATGGTCCGGGGTCCCGTTCAGGCTGAACCACGTGGATTGTACAAGCTATGTGGGTGTCCGGCTTAAAGTAACCTGACTAGATAGATAGATAGATAGATAGATAGATAGATAGATAGATAGATAGATAGATAGATAGATAGATAGATAGATAGATAGATAGATAGATAGATAGATAGATAGATAGATAGATAGATAGATAGATAGATAGATAGATCAAAATCTTTAACTATGCAAATATACACATCAGTTAGCCAGCATGGTAATTGAAAGTGCCTGATCTTATGACTAACGTGGTCCCCTTCAGTTTAGCACCATGGACAGCAACCAGCAGTGCAAAGGCAGCTGGATCCTTGGTTGAAAAACTGTAAATTAATTGACTTCACTGTATCCAAAGATGAATGAAGTGAAGAAATGTAAGAACCACTACGTCATGGTGTTCTCTGTTAATAATAAAGTCAAAGAATGTAAAAGGGAGTGCCCACTATGTGTGTGTGTGTGTGTTCATGTTTGAACACACACACTCTCTGTGTGTCAGAAGACTATAGCTATTTCTTCTGTTGTGTTAAAACACTAAAACTTGTTTCATGTTATTCTGTTTTTTTTTCTTAAGCTGACACTTTTCACAATTAAGTTTTATTGTGTTTACATTAATATTGTCCATTGTTTTTCTTCTTGGATGACTAGAACACAGGTTCATCCAAAACAAGTAAATTTTGGGCATTCTTATTCTTTAATGGAATGGACAGGGACAGTGAAGTAGGAAGATTGCAAAGGGGAATGGTATTCAGAAAATGGGCTAGACCCCACAGCCCTTTGGCATGTGAGTCACCTGCTCACCCACGTGAGTTAAAGGGGCACCCCATCCTAAACAAGTTTGAATTAAAATGAAATAACTTACATTATCAAAATTAGATAGCTACATCTGCAAATATTTTAAATATTAGAGTTGAGTTTGCTGTTTACCAGCACTCACAACCATTAATTTATTTCCAAACTTCTTGGGAAAAATGCCCATAGGGACAAGCTGGGTTAATTTTCATAAACAGACTTAATGGAAGAAATCTGTTTAAAAATCTGTTAAGGCACAGCTGCAAAGCACAGTTAATTTTCTATCTCTTGGTGCAGTCTATGCTTGTAATTGTATGTCTAGACACCAGTTAGACATTTAATAATTTGGGATAGAATCTGTGAAATGTGAAAGTTCAAATATTCACCCATTTAAAAAAAATGTCCATATATAATGTTTTCAAATTTACAGACCTGTTTAGAAAATAATCTGTAAAGATGTGTTTTAACTACAGCATTCTAACACTCAGTGTTATTGTTTGTATCCCATTCTGCACACGCATTTCCTTCTCTGTAGCTTTCAGTAGGATTTTCTCATGGGATTTTTGGGTTATCCAACTATTTAATAAGGACATTTCTCCCTCCAAAAGTGAAGCCTCAGTGTGCAGGTTGGCTGCAATGTGGCTTGGCCTCACCATCGGTGTATTGATCTCCTGTCAATCTGGAAGCTTCACTCAAATATCAGGTGACATTGGTCAATGTGAAAATGATTGTTGGAGGTAATGCACCAAAAACAGCTGCATCAGCCATTTTTTTATACATTGCTTATTTAATTCTATCAAAATTCTCATAACACCCTCCTGCAAGTGCAGCCATATAAAACAAATCCTGCAAAACAAATGCATGCAGCAATGGAGCATGACAGAAACTTTTATTGCACATCTGGAGATTGCAATCGGAACTAAAATATTTTCAAATAATGATAATCACCTAGATACACATTTTCTTGCTCATTTCCTTTCCATTGCAAGGTTTAGTCAAGCAGTGCATATGCATCAAGCTTGGCCAATTTTAGATTGCTCCAGAGACGGAAAGGCAGACGGCAAGAGAAAGAGAGAGAGAGCAAGACAGAGAGGGATGGAGATAAAGTCACAATGACTTTCTCATCCTGTTTGTGCATGTCACCTATTTTAAGCACCATCATGTATTATAAGTGATTAGACTCCAGGAGCCACACCCCGGTCTCTTTGTTTGCTTTACTGTGCCCTTGACCACTGTCCCATGACGTTCTCTTAGGGCTCTGCTACTGGCTGCAGGATGTCAGACAAATATATTTCCTGTTGGGCTGTCGACTCAGATCCTTATCGTGCTTTTGGATGCCCTACGAGGGCGGCGGTAGTGCGATGTACACCTTAGAGTGAGTGTGCGTGTGGGTTGGGCAAAAAAGGGAAGTCATTCAGCATCAGTTCTGGGCTCCAGCCCACTGCAGAAGAGTTGGAGTGTTTTCAAATAGCACTGCAGTAGAAACAGGCTCTTACAAGCAGACAAGCCCATCCCAGTCAACCCCAGTATGTCACAGCCTGCAGCCTGCAGTGAGCCCTCCACAGTGTTGAAGCGTACCCTGTTTTTATGGGGTCAAGGTACGGGCAACTTTAAGATGCATAGTGTAGAGGTGTACTGTTACATATTTACAGTATGCTGCAAGGTCAGCATGACCTTTTATTAAGCAGATATGCTGCTAAGTAAAACATGTAAATGAGTAGCAGCATGAGAATCTTAGTAACAGAATAACAAATATATCCATAAGATTTGTATATAAACTTACCACAATATATCCCAAACACATCCTTCCTTAATCAATAGACTGATAATTAAACTAGTAGTTTAACTACAATTTATAGTAGCTTACATCTGGTTCATCCACATTCATGTGTTCAAAGTGAATCAAGTAGTTTGTTCACCTTTTTTTGCAATTTTGTGTAGGGTGAGAGGTGGGGTCCACCCTGGACAGGTTGTCAATCCATTGTAGATATACTAAGTTATACTATACAAAGTTTGTTTAATTGTCAAATCTAAAACTGTATGAATACGGCATCATCAATGCTTTCAAAAAATACATGTTTTATTTCAAAGTGAGACTTTATGAGCACTTGTTGGTTTTCTCACTAATTTAGTATAATTTTAAGAAATGCATGTATGTTTTGTCTACTTTATGGTTTACATGTAATGTTCTTGTTATAGCACTACAGATTACTGCAACTTTATAGTTTAACGAAAGGATTTAAATGCTTCTCTCTTGATTGCTTTGATGTGTCATGCAATTAATATGTCTGCCTGTTGAATTCTTGCCACTAATTTATTCACGAGATTAAACAGAATGTCATGAAACAGTGGAGAGGTAGAATGCCACTGAGATAAAAACAAACCACTTTTTTTTATGTCCAGTACCAAAACCGATATTTTACGTTTCGATATCTGCCGATACCAACGCAAATCTGACTTTTTAAAAATTGTTTTTAAATGCCTGGATGCATTTTGCATAAGTCAACAGTCTCTCACACAACAATCACTCTATTGCCTGAGCTATGTCATGAGTGAAGTAATATAGCCTAAAATCTATGCAAGCTGTATTATAAAGTATCCCATCCTCTACATCTTAGATTGTAAGTACACATTACTATTAGAGTTTCAGACAATATTATGAAGTATCCCAAACTCCCCTTCTTTTTTTTCTTTTTTTTAAAACACAGTACACAAATTACACCATGAATTCAGAAAAATGACATGATAAGAAGTGCTATCAAATCAAGTGTTATTTTCAGAAGAGATGCCCGACATTTACAAATGTAAACAAAAGTTTGGTTTTTGCAAGTGAGGAGGTTTTAGTGAGTTGTGGTCAATATTCAGCCAGGTGCCACATAAAAGAACCATCTTCTAATGAAACCCACAAAGACACTGTCACAGAGAAACAGGAAGAAAAAAATCTCCAAACTGTTGCCCCATATTTGGCCGTGGTTCTTGGAATATGAAACATATGAGTAAATGCAAGCGGCAACACATAATGACTCAATAAATGCACCGCCATAAATACTTTGTGTGTTTCTTTCTTTCCCTCCATTACTCTCTATCCACAATGTTGTCTTTGATCCACTCTGATAATATTGTCTTTCATCCACTGGCAGTTGTGTCCTTCAACACATACAGAATATAAACATGTTAAGTTCATAACTATAAAGCAGTGCATACAGTACATATGTGGGCCAATGTGTGCTTGATTTTCTGAAATGATGCAGAAATGATTACAGTAGGTTATTTGAACCATTTGTTTGTTTGTTTTTCTTTATTTTAAATTAATGTAATTTAAAAAAAAAAGATCTTGGAATACTTGCTTTCTTCATTTGTATTTGTGTACGCATGTGCATACATAGCACTTCACCAACACATGGAGTGCCAGTCATGGATCTACATTATTGCTTCATCAGCTCCCCTTTGAGGTTTGTTGTACATTGATTAACTTTTTTTTTTTCTCCAGAGGTTTTCAACGCTGCTCAGATGTGCACACTGAGGAAGAAAATCTATTTGTGGACTGTCTTTTGGGTTGAAAGAAAATAATTGAGTAAAACACAAAAGTTCAATAATAAGACACCATTCAGGTTCAGATGGGGCAGACCGTCCTCCAAATCATGCCCCTCCAGGTCTCACTGTCATTGCCCGTGTGAGTGTTGAAGTCTCCCACCAGGGCAATAGAGTCACCGTATGGGGAACCCTCAAGCACCCTGCCCAGCAACTCCAAGAACAGTGGGTACTCTGAAGTGTCATTCGGTGCATAGGCACAAACAACAGTCAGGACCCATTCCCCAGCCTGAAGGCACAGGAAAATAACCCTCTCATCTACAGCGAGCCTGGGTGAGTATTCTTGCATCCCCCCAGCTCGCCTCTCACCGAGGGCAACTCCAGACTGGAGTCCAGCCCCTCTCTAGGAGACTGGTTCCAAAGCCCAGGCCATGCAGTGAGGTCAGTCTGACTGTATCTCTCAACCTCACTTACTAGCTCAGGCTTCTTCCAGAAGATAGGATATAGCCAGAATGATTACATTCCATGTCTAATCACCAGTCTCAATTGCTGGAGCTCAGTCCGCCAGGGCTTCCACTCCTGGCCACTGCCTGACACACTACAGCCGACCCCTACAAGCTAGGTACCATGGGCTGATGCCCAGCCACTAGACAGTTCCCTTGTTGGCAGATCCATAGGGGTCTTCTGAAGCCTCACCCAGGACCAATTTGGCATGGGAGACCATACCAGGGGGACATAGCTCCTGGCATCACTGGGACACACAAACTCCTCCATCACAATAAAGTGGCTATTCATGGAGGAGGTTCATATAAAATAATACTCTAATTGTGCTTCTAGAACATTTGTTTCACAGATTTCTTTGGTAGGAAGTGAAACAATTCACTTCTAATGTAAATAGTCTGAGCGAGAGCAAGTGCCTGCAACCCGTAGATTCAGCCACACCAGTCCAAATCAATAATGATTTGTTAAGCAATGTAATGTTGTAATGGATCTTAAAACTTTACTCTGCAGTGTCCTGCAAAGGTCGAAGCTTTGCTGTATGGTGCCTGAGATGGATGGTTGAGAGGTGGAAGGGTAAGAACATCTGATGGGGAGGCAAGCAGGGTGTGACAGCTTGTAGATTGCTGTATGGGGTGATGTTAGTGGGAGGTCTGGAGGCAGCGATGTCATGAATAGTGTGGGCAAAAAAAAGAGAAGAGAGTAATACGAGTAGAAGGGGTTTGCAAAGGAGAACAGAGAGGGAGGGGTTACACTGGGATCTGCAGTTTATCTGCAATGCATCAATAGCTCCAGCACTCTCTCTCTCTCTCTCTCACTTTTTCTCAGTGTGTTAATATCGGGTAGAGTTTTTTTTCTCATCGATGATCCTCTGTGGATGTCTAAGTATCCACAGATAGAAACAAATCTGTTCCACATTTTCCCCACACAGGGAAAAGTTTTGGCAAAATCCCAAGAAAGATGTCGCCTCTCTCACTCTCTCTCTCTCACACACACACACACACACACACACACACACACACACACACACACACACACACACACACACACATAAAGTAGCTACACAGGAATGTGTAGGAAATGCACCAAATCACTTAAAAGTACAGAGTTATTCCTTTCAGAATACTTTTTCAACAGGGGAGACATCAAATATTTAATAAACTCAACATTAGATTTTATCGCTCACCTTCTAATACAGTTATGTAGCAAAATATATGACCAACAAAATGGGGAGTTATAAATCTGTGATGAATGGAAATACTCGCTGCTGTGATTTATGTTGTTATTTGCATTTTATGTATCATTTGATGCACCAGGGCAATGATTTAGAGTCCGTACTAGTAATGAGAGTGTCGTGATCCAGTTGCCCACTGTTTTGAATTTTTGGACTCTGAGGTTTTTGTCTATTTAAATATTCCATGAAATTCCTGATTTGCCTTATATTTACACTGTTTCTCATTTATTTTCCCTTTTAGTATATTTACTCCTCCTTCAGTGTCCCCCCATCCCCCAATGTGTCACATCTCCTGCATCAGTTCATGTCTGAGTCTTCCTAGTTTTCTCACTTCCTGTTTTATTTTGTGAGTTTGTGTTCTCTGTGCTTTGCTTCCAGTTTTGCTTCCTTTGTCCCATCTCCCATGATTTAGATTGCCTGCCTCACTTTCCCCAGCTGTCTCCATTTCCCTCATTACCTTTCTATGTACATATTGTCTCTGGCTCCCCATGTCCATCTGTTTCTGTTCCAGTGTTCCCCAGTACCAGGGAGCTTCCTGGTTTTATGTTCCGAGGTTTACAGTTTTACAGCTCCCTAGGGTTATGTTTCAGTAGTGTTCAGTTCTATTTTGGATTTGCATGTTCGGTCCTAGATTCCCTGCCTTCAGTCTAATGAAAGGCTCATTTACAGTTTAACCATCTGACTGCACACATCCTGCATTTTGGCACTGTTCATAACTAACAGCCTGCATATCCCGCAGCTCGTGACAGAGGGTGCCTAATCATGCTAATATTTGCTCAGACCTCCAGTCAGACCATCATTAGTCACCCTGAGAGTGTTGTACTCTGTTCAAGAAGTTGCATTAATGAACACAAATACTATGATTAGTATGAATTTGACCTTCAATCTGGAATACTATTTCTAAGTACCAGCAGCCTATATTTGTTCATATCGTAAATGTCTTTTTAAATTAATTAATAATTAATTGACTTCTGAAGGCAGTTGATTGCACTGGATTTTATTCAGGGGTATCAGCGTACAGGGGACTAAATAATTTGGTATGTCACACTTTTCAGAATTTTTTTTTTCATTCATGTCAGTTCAATATTTCAATAAAGGACTTTTTTCTGTTCTTTTGAAAGTTGTAGTTATTGGTTAAACAGGGTTTGTGAAGCACAAAGAGAGGATCGTAGTAGAATATATGTTCTATATAATGCATGATTAAAATATAAAAAAGGATGATTAAGCCACTTCATAGCACGGCCCACTCACAGGTATGACATACAGTATTTAAGTGTATCTTTAATTGTAAGACGGTGAAATATTGTTTGTTTTTCCTCCAAAATCACCCGAAAGTGACACATTATTTAAAATTACTTTGGACATAATTTATTTCTTTTTTTATTATCAAAACTTTAATCGTTACCACCTTATTTTAGTGTCGCTATTGGTAAGTCTTATCAATTACATTGTAATTTCAGAAAAAATATCGACATTAAATCCAGGGGCATTTTGTACATAGTTGTCAGTTGTATTATAAAGTGCTATTATTTCTGCATCCTCAAATTCATAACTTCACAGTGAGTCCTCCGAGATGCTTGGAAGAAAACTACCTTCTACAGTAAGTACCTTCAAATACGTTCCTGTATTAAAGAGTGGTATCTTCAACAATTTCTGTGACTGACAAATAAAACATATATTTCTGAGAGCTACGTGCAGTACCAGAAGCTTTGCATAGTAGCACAGTATTGTACTAAAGCCATTTGAAATGTTCAACATGTTATATGGCGGGAATAGCTTGGATTCAGCTAGGGGAGTGCCATACTGATGAGAGATCAAAACTAACAAAAATGCATGCATCACTTCACTTTGTGGGATTATATTATCTATTTTTGAACAAAGTCCAGCAGTGAATAAAACAGGCTGTACTTATTAGAATATTTAAATATAGCTGTCAAAACAAATGATTTTATTAAAATTTAATGTCTCTAGACACGTTTTCTAGTACTATTTTATGGCACTATAGCTATAAACAATACTTCTGTATGTATGGAATGTGTAATGCTAAAGCTCTTTCTCCTGCCTCCTGGAGGGTTGTTCCTGGCTATGTGAGCCCTTGTTGTCCCTGAACCACGTGTGTCAGCATTTACAGTGTGGCTGTGCAAGCTGTCGATATGTCCCGGCACCAATGCCATTGAGACAAATTTGTTTACACATGTTGCAGTTTGCTAATAGGTCCAATGCATTCCCCACAGACCTGACGTCTGTAGAGGATGCAATTCTTCAAGGTCAAGGCGGTCGCATAGAGCACAGCAGATCAGTGTCCTGTCTATTCCTGTCTATTCCTCACACATGCTGATGGGGCATTGCCACATGTTGAGTCTTTAAAAGTATTTAAAGATTTAAAGCTGAAGTCAGCAGCTTTGGTCGTCTGGAGGCGGAGGTGAACGATCAGCCGAAGCAGAGCAGATTTAACTCAATTACACCCCCCCCCCATCCCCCAGGGAAAATGCTCCGAGACCCTTACTTAATTATTTCATCAGTGTCGGTTTTTCCTTCCTTTCGCTCCTTCATTTAACTTTTCACAAAAAAATCTGCCTTTTGCATTCATAATATATTAGAATGATTCCTGAAAAAGCTTTGATCTGACAGTTTGTAGCATTTAAACAAAGAAGAAGCGTTGAACCCAAAGAACAATCTAGGAACTAGGCGGTTCCCAAAGTCCCAAGCACCTGAGTCATGCCCACGATCTGCAGAGGCTATAAAAACACCAGTGTACTTCATAAGGGAGGCAGTTACTCATACTTCCTTCACTGTCTAGAGACACTGATACTAGCAGACCAATTAATCTGTTTTGTTTTTAGTCCTAATAAATTATGTTTTCTTACAATGCAGTCCTTTTTTTCATGGTTCAGTGCACTCAGCAAAGTAAGCTGATATTATTTCATAAAAATATCAATCACTTGTGAACAGCATGGCTCTAGTTCTATCTGTCTCCAATATCCTGGATCATCTGTAGTGCTCTGACATTATGGTTTTAATCTGCAGAGTCACTCATCAGCCTCGTTCGCTGCAACCCTCCTCCCTCCTCTGCTGTCTCCACCTACACAGTAGCAGATTCACTGTCTCTCTTTTTATGTCTCCATCTTCCTCCTCCATCATTTTTTTAGACATTTTAGTGCTATGCCCTCTGTGGATTGTCTATTCAGTACCTGAGCTTCAAGAAATTACCTCAGTGCGTATTTTCTCCTGCAGCAGTCGAATGAAGATACCAGAAAAGTGGAAAAAAAAATAATATTGAATAGTAGTTAGTTAGCTCAAGAGAATATATTGCAGTACGTACACTCACAATAATGAAAAATAACTGTCACAATTATCATAAATGAAAGGTATGAACTTCAAAAGTTTCTCAGAGGTGTCTTTGATGTTTTTTTTTCTTTAGTACTATGGTATGAACTTCCAAAACCATTTTCTCCTATAAGCTGATGTTGTTAGCTTTGAACTTACCAAAGCTTTAAAGGACCTTTGAAGCCTTTATAGCAAGGCTACATAAATAATGAAACAGGCATGTTCATGCCCTGCAGATGCCATCACTGAAACATCCAGCATCTTTATATTTAGGTGAAAGTACTAAGTGCAGCTGTCATGAAAGAATTCGATGTAACTGTGGTAAACAGCATCCCAACAGTGCCATGACAATGTAAAATACTGTATCTTGTTAATCGAATGTAGACAGTGAAGAGTGAAGTCACATACAGGACACTTGACTTCACTCATATCCATGGCTCAAATGCTTTGCTGGCAGGTGAGGATGAGGAGGATGAGGCGATGGCCCTGAGGTGCTGATGTCTGTAGACAATGTTGCTTGTCTTAGCTGCCTGTGAAATGGCAAAGTGGGTTTGTGGCTCTCATTTTTAAGCAAAAAAGGCCCGAGGGTGTACTGACAAGTGCTGGCAGGGTGCTAGAAAGCACTGTCAAACCCAACGACTACACGTAAAAGATGGACAGTGACTTCACGAATTTGTTTGAGAGGCTCTATTTTGAAGCTTCATAGTTAGCGTTTTGACTGTAGCCATGTTTGCTTTTTAGAGCTAGAAATGAGTACAGTGGGGCAATAAGCCAGAGTGCTGTGGTATCAGCTAATGAAAGTATGCTTGATTTGATTAGCATGCTAGCATTATTCTATGGATGCTTTGCACAGACACAAGTATCTGCTATTATCTGCAAATTAATAAATACATTAATTGCATAGTAAAATACACCATACACGGTCAAATTATTTGTCATTATAGTTGTATTTAAAATGCTCCAAAAAGTAGCAACATTAAATTGCTAAAAGCATCCTGATCAGCTGCTTGAATTAAGGAAAGTGATGCATATATCAAACCATTTTTATTACCAAGCTGTAAACACAGACTACTCTGCTGTAGAGCTGGCTATTTTAACATGTCTATATGTCTATATGGATTGCAGTTCCTCAAGTGGCCTCAAGAGGCTGCTTGAGAGTTGTAAGACTTGGTCACTGTCATTAAAGTACATTTTGTAAAAATTTAGCAGCTGTTAGATAAGGGAAAATAAAAAAAAATGCATGGGACAGCATATATAAATATTTCTTAAAAACAAATAAACCATATCACCTTTATTACATAAGTATTAAATGAAAGTAACTGTATTAAATGTAACTGTCCAAGTAATGTACCTAATTGATTTGGGCATCCATGAATCCATTCTCTTCCCCGTATTCAGTTCAGTGTAAGTAAACAAAATGCAGGGATTTTAATTTCCATCATATGTCTGTTTGTTTGCTTGTCTGTTCCTTTAATTTTCATGTCTTTAAATCAGTAGAAAGCAGTTTTTGTTTCGTGACTAGTTTTTCTGAAAACAGTCAGATCTTTTTTTTTCTCTGTAAACAAGAGATGGAGGGAGGATGCATAAGATAGGATATAGGATATTATTAGGTCTACGTGTATTTTTGTACACAAAATTTCAAAGCATTAGTATTGTATTGTTCCATCTTAGTCTGCTGATAACTGCGTTAAGAAAGACTGAAACGTCTGCGATGCTTAAATTACCACTTAGTGTGAAGCGTGCTGTCTGTGAATGTGTGCTTATGGAAGAGTCTGGGGTTATATAGTTCACACTATGAGTGCTTGTATATATGACAAAGAGAGGACAGTGCTTTTGAAAAAAATTATTTGTGTGTGTGTGTGTGTGTGTGTGTGTGTGTGTGTGTGTGTGTGTGTGTGTGTGTGTGTGTGTGTGTGTGTGTGTGTGTGTTTGCACACGTACACGACTCTGTGTCCGTGTCCTGTCTCTGACAGAAGTGGGTTACCCTCAGCTAAGAAGAAAGCAGGGAG
>VOQJ01015412.1:5239-28894 GCA_015052665.1 Apistogramma diplotaenia
AGCTACAGCCCTGGATTATGCAGTAAACTTAATTTATCACCCTGTAGGAAGACAAAATCACAACCGATCTCAAGGTCTGCACCGTGAAGTGGTGCCCCTTTTCTTTCTTTTTTTTAAACTTTGTCCCACTCAGCATACTAAGGAATTTGGAAGCACCTTAATTGAATTCAGAAGGTCAAGTGCAAAAACTCTACTGATCGATTTTTAATGCAGCGACCTTAATAACTGTGAAAGGCAATAAAGATGAGCTGTCTTTGAGTTTCAAAATGGTTTATTTCAGAGTCACATCTGGATGTAAAAGTTTACATATTAAACTTAACATTTAAATTTCAGTGATCTGTTATGCATTATTATTAGACTTCAGATTTACCAGGATAATCAAATTCTATCCTTTTTTGCACTAAAAGTATTCATTGTCATTATACTTGTGTATATTTATGAGCCATGATGTGCAGTGACTGGGTTTTAAAGCACGTGTTGTGTTGCAGGCTTTGGCTAAAAAAAATATATTTCTCAAAACGTTAATCTGACAAACTTGAGAATCATTTACCAATTTATCATGTGAAACAATGGTAGCTTTTGTTTAGGATCCAAACATCTAAAAAAAGACTGACAACAGCTGATTATGGGTTGGAATATTTGGGATTGCTGGTCTGAGTTGTGTGCTGAGATGAGAAACTGAAAGCCAAGCAGGAAACAAAGAGCTTTATTAAAGTTATAGTAATTAATGGCTCATTGCAGCGAGTGTCAGCTATTGCTTTACATTGTTATTAAACGTGTTCCTTTGTAATGTAAAATTTGATGGTTGTGTTTTACCCCCAATGTGTGCAGTTATCTTCTTTGGTCATACTTTCATACGCTGACAAATCCTCTAATTCTGTTTCTCTATTAAAATAGTTTTGGAAAATGAATTTGCAAAATGCACATTTGCCAGCACTCACCGGATAGCTGCACCGCCCCCTGTGCTCGTGCTGTCATTTTTCGCGAAAGCGGTTGCCGAGCGTTTTGTCTTAAAACACATAATTCTGTTGGCATTTTAGACTAAATCTGTTGCTATAAAAGTGCTTTGAAAGAGCTGAATCTGCCAGCACAACTTAACAGGGTCACTTGACAGAATGACTAACTGATAGTATTGATTTGCTTGTTCTAGCGTTACAGAGCTCACTGGAGATTCTTGTAGGCACGTCCTAGTTTTGGAGCTTTCATCTTTAAAAATTCACGTTTCTAAAACCAAATATATCATAACGGCACTGACGGTGTGTCCTATTTCAAAGAGTACTCCAGATTAGACAGTGGAAAGGTAGCCTCGTTCTGACTTAGAGGACACACCATCTATGGCCTTCAGTATTCATCAGTCCTTGGCACTTCAGTTAATTGTCTTGTCAAGGGTTTCAGTTCAAGAGAGGACCCCGATACAGGACACAGCGACATGAAGGCAGGTTGTAGAAAGACCAGGAAAACTTTGAGATAAGGAACTGAAAAATGAAAACAGAGTCAGTCAGGAGCATGGACACGTGCATGTATACATACAAAGTGACAAGAAGAATAGCAGGCTTAATTACACAATGAATTCTGTGAATATGAGGAAAACTAACATTGGTGAAGCAAATGATCACAAAAAGACTGGAAGATAGAAGGTTCATAATTCATAAAATATAATATGAAATAACTGAAATTCCAAATAAAAATTCAGGAACTTTCTTTACATTGGCCTGCTGAGACTCAGAAACAGGAAGACTCGTCTTCCAGGAACAGGGGAAGAACAGTCAATGGGAATATTAGCATCTTTGTGGTTGCCCACTCAGGAACAAGCTGTGTAAAAGGACCCAGACTCAGTCAAATGACCCAAACTCAAGAACAGTGGATTGGTCAGCTGACTCCAGTTTGCATTGGCAGGTCATGAAAGGGTCTGTACATGGACAGATCCAGGTCCAGACCCAGGAACAGATGAGACATCAGCCAAATGAATGCTGTATCAGGAACAGCAACGGATGTAGGTGACTCAATAGGTTACTTGTTGGCTGACCCAGGAACTGACCCAGACTTTGAATGCTACCTTCAGGAACCTTTTGAAAATAACACTTCCACTCCTCTTTTTCCTGTTTCAATTTAAGGTTTTCTCCTAGCTTTGACTATGGCAGAAGGCACAGGAATTTCCCATAATAACCAGGGCCAGACCAATATCAAATTGCCTGCAAACAGACACTATTATGATGATGATGATGATTATTGTTGTTGTTGTTATAATGCATGATAGCTGATGAGAACAAAAGAGTTCCCTCTGTTACAAATGCCATTCATGATTCTCTACACATGTTGCCACTACAATACCATCTTTACCATTTCAAGTGGCTACAGAGCCACTGCTGAAGTGAAATGATAGATACTATCCATTTCCTGATCAATAACTCTGCCTCCATCCATTGTTGACCAGGCTGCCACACTGTGGACTAATTAGATGATAAAAAGTGATGGATGTGTATTAAATTCAGTAGGACCTTAAGAGAACTCCATTGGGCTTTGTCCTATTTTGAGCTGACCTTTTAGATCTTAACTTTATTGTACATGAATGCAGTTATACCAGTTTGCTGGATGCTTGTGGTGCATCAATTAGACCACATGTATTGATTCACAGAGATAGATAGATAGATAGATAGATAGATAGATAGATAGATAGATAGATAGATAGATAGATAGATAGATAGATAGATAGATAGATAGCTTAAATATGAAGACATAAATAAATCTAGGTTCCCTTAATATTAAGGTAGTTCTTTAAGTAAATAAACCAGATCAGTGTCCAAGTTTTTCTGTCCTGTATAATTAAAATCTTTGTAGAGGATTTAGTGTTTCTCCTAGTCGTTCTCCTTTTTCTTCATATTGTTTACTTATGCTTTTTGATCGCATTTTCTTTTTTTTACTCATCCTCCCATTATGCCAGTGTGCTATCTTTAGGGTGTTGATGTTAGACTGATGCAACACTTGGCCCGCTGTGCTTTTTTCTTAAAACATGTCAGAGCACAGCCAGATAATGGGGTACAATTAGGGCTGTGCTGAAAATGTTCTGTTGGAGGCGTCGTCACAAAAAAAGGGAAGCATCATGAATTAGTTTCTTTTGGTTTAATCCTGAAAATTGCTTTCCTCTAGCGATTTATCAGCGGAAAGTGTCATGAATTGATGACATCCATTTGCCCTTTCCACAACTTGTGCTTTGGAAGTCACTCCCAGCTATAATGTCCTCTGTGGAGTTGCTGTAAAACCTCTCTTTTTAGCAAGGCCATGCAATGACGTCTCGACTGGATCTGCATGGAGCGAGCCGCCTGTGGACCACTGGCCTCCTCCTGAGTCGTTCCTGAGTTAGCAATGTCCCCCGGTGCCTCCCAGGTGTGACTCCCTCAGCATAATTAAGGTGGGATCTGCCAGGGCTTCTGGGCCAGGGTCATTCATCAACTGGATCACCCGCAAGATTAATGTGCACTTGCTGCAGCGCTCCAATGGATTGCTGCCACTTGCTGAGATCATTAGCGTTGGTCTCCGTATGACTGCAGTGGATGGAGAGATTTGCAGCTTTGCATACTAAATGAATAGTTCATCATTGCCTAATTAAGGGATTATTGGAGACACTTGTGTCCAGTCCCCTGGACAGTAAACCATAACTGAAGGGCAAACTAGATAGATTAGCTCCACCTGCTTAGTAGCAAAGTGCAAAGCAATGAAACTGCTGACAAAAGTAAGCTCAAAGGAGAACGAGTGTGGAGTGCGTCATCACACTGCATTTAGGTTCCAAAGGGACTCACGTGCTCTTTTTAAGAACTCGCCATTTTTACAGCCTTAGAAGTCAAGATTGCAGCATCTCACTATTCAAACACGGTTTAGCACATATCCTGATCTCGCTGATGATCATGTATTATCACTTTGTAAGGTGCTGACTTTGAAATGACTGTTACATTCAACCACTCATTTGCAGCGTGTGGATGGAACTGATACTGGTCTAACTAATGTGCTTTCAGCTTCATCGATCATCATTGAAACTCTCAGCAGAGACGAAGGCATCAAAAGAAGTCTGGTCCTGCTGTCACCTCCCGTGTCAGCGCTCATCATCAGCCTTGTACTGTACAATAAACATCTGTTGTAAGGTTCTTTTCAGATATAAATGCCTCTTTTTAATTAAGCCAACTTAGAAAATGAGGTTTTTAACCCTTGTGAGCAATGTAAACAAGCTGCAAATACAAATTTAACTTTTAAGATTATATGACACACTCATTAGTCCATCATTTACATATCCAAGATAAATACATCTGAAGTGTTGTTTCTGGGCATTTGGCAAATTAAATTCAATTTGGTCCCTTGTAGCTCTGTTTATGGTTTCTACGAAGTCCAAGAGGAAATATCTGGCTACATGCTGCTCCATATTCATCAGCTTATCACTAGGTTTGTCTATCTTGAGTTGTTGCACCCTTCTCTAAAGGCATGGTTTATTGTGTGCACGCAGCCAACAAGTAATCATAAAATATAATTGATATAAATATTCAGCTAAAACAAATGAAAATGAGTATCGCGCTGGAGTTGATTAGTAAGCATTGGATAATCAACCAGAAGTGCAGCCTGTGAACCTAAATCAGCTAAGGAGCTAAAACTTCCATAGTGCTGAAAGGTTCTATGTTGTATATGTCTTGGCCTCAGCACAAGCAACAGCTTTGTACAACATTATAATCACTCGACTGATTGTCTATAGAAAGGATTGCAAGAACTCGCTAAAAGATTAAAAACGACTGTAGTCACGGAGTACGGAAACGATCGTTCACAGCAATAACATATTTGCATACAAATCCAACACAAATGGGAATGTGCCAAAATGGTCAAAAAATGAGACTCCACTTGTTGTGCAAACCATTATACAGTTTCACACTGAGAGATTGAGAAGGAGGGGTGGGGGGTGAGGGTGGGGGCGGGGAGGGGATGGGAGGGGGGGTTCTGGCTGTAAGCCTCGCTGTATATGAGGCTTGTTTTTCATTGACTGTGTCAGGAATCAAGAGGGCTAATCCCTCAGAGACTTCAGATGAAAGTTTCAAAAGAAATAATGAAAGGCATACTGCCTGAGGGTGCATATCGGGGTGAATGTACAGCAAGCTGGAGAGAACAGCAGCGGCGCACGACAAGCAGCAAAGGAAGAACATAACAGCTTCCCTTGCTGCCACCCCCACCAGTCTAACTATAAATCACATATTCTGTCTCCAAGACATAAACAAATACGCAGCAGAGCAGATCAGAAACTTGGCACAGCATGAATACTTAAAATAAAAATAAAACGTACCATTTTGTAGCTTGTACTTTTAAACTATTTGAATGATCCGTAAAAATGACTAGAGACTTTATAAAAAGGAACAAGAGGCTGGTTTTTGCAATTGGCTTTTTGTCAAAATGTCTTCCTAAGATAATAACAAATCTTCCAGTGAGAAGCATTTGCATATTTTGCAAGTGAAATATGTGTAATTACAAGGATGTGTGCTATATGATATATAGTCACTAAATCAGAATTGGCAGCAGTGTTTAGGAAAGGTCTTTCTGTGTGGTTGTGTGTGTGGTTTGCTTGCATGTTTGCATTTACTTCTCTCTGCTTGTGTGGGTGCATGGGTGAGTGCCACATGGAAGCCATCCACATTTTTAGGTAGGTAGACGTGAAATACAAGGATCCTTGGGCTCAGACTTTGAGAAAAACGAAACAATGTACAGCAAAGTAACAGGATTAATTATGCTATTAAAACAACAAATATTTCTGTGCAATAAAAAAAAAAAAGTGAGTTATTAAAAATGTTGAGTAAAGCCGTAGAACAGGTGGACAAATCCTCTATTCACACCTCAAAACAACACGGCTATGCCACCAACACACCTGTTAGTCGACTCTTTGTTAATACACACCATCTGTAAACTGTGACCATGAAGTCATTTCGGCTGCACGCTAAATGCACATTTATTAAGCTGACCCTCTTTTACATTTTAGGAAGATGTTCTTGCAGTGGGAATGACACCATATGTTTTTTTATCATATCCTCAGAGTTGAGATAAAATGCCTCGACAAGACATAAGTCAGTGCGAGTGCGAGATGTTGCTTTCGGTTGATTTTACGATGCCTTTCACAAACAAATTAGTCCTGTGGCCTCGACTCCTGGAGCGGATGAAACATGCAGGCGCCGACTGTGGGGCTCGAGCTGCATGGAGTGTGCAGCATACCTCTGAAATGACCAAATTAGAATGCCATACTGTTCACACAACATGTGCAGGGAATGGAGAACACCTTTAATAGTGCTGGTAAAGAAAAAAAAAAAAACAATAAAAAAAACATCTGCATTCTGCTGGGCATGCATATGTAAATGTACACTTCCCCCCTTCCCCATAGTAATGACTTGTAGGCAGGGCCAGACAACTTGGCCAATAACCTTTGCATTTATTAATGTGCAAATAGGATATTTTAAAAGTTGTTCAGTGAGATTCTTCTGTATGTCAGTTTAGGCATTCAGATAGTGAAGCACTCACTGAAGCTTAAATATGTGCTTGTAATGAAACTTTTTGCAGACATTCAGCTACTTTTAGTTTGTGGTGTCTACAATAAGTAATCAAAATAAATTGTTATACATTAGGCAAATGCCTTAAGAGACTGGTCATTCTGCATTTTTAATATAATATATGTACCTTTCAACACAGTATTTAGCATCGAATTAGCTGGTAACACATATTTTATTCAGCTAGGAAACAGCGTAGTGTGACTGGACACTGGTCAAATGATTCTATGCTGATAAACATGCTATAAGGTCTTTACAGTGGGATAATTATTTGATTCCCTCCTTGATCACCTATCATTGTACCGCTGCAATACAGCAGCTTGGAATAGGTGGTTATGTAAAAAGCTCTTAGAGACAGTTCGATGCAACAAGCTAAAGATGAAGTAAAGACACTGTTGTCATTGTTGTTTGTCCGATGTGGCTCAACAGCCACGACTTCCTGCTACTTGTGTCCACACTGAACTGCAATAACAATTAAATGTTCCATTTTAACAAGTAACAACGATGTAGGAGCCTTCACATCGTTTAATGTGACAACGTTTATTTCTATAGACTTTTTCACAATCATGATGAGGTGCTCCATTGAACTTTTAAGTTAAAAATCAGACCATTATTATAATGTACCGATGATGGACTCGAATAGCAGTTTCTATAGTTCGCCGAAATAAAATTCAGATGCAACTGGCACAGAAGAGAAGACACATCCTGTGACACTTAAATGTGGACACGGCCATGTTTTCTGAACAACAGAGGCTGTGAGGAGCCGCGCACGTGCTCGTGCACGGAAAGAAGAGGGGAAGCAGCTGTCTCTGATTCTACACCTGATTTGCAGGTAACTGACATGCAGAGCAGGTTTGCACAACTGTTCTGCTCTGTTGGTGTTCTGATGTCAGGAAAACACAGGGGTCAGTGTTTATTGTAGGCATTAGAAAAAAAGAAACAAACAAACAAACAAGCACAAAACTTTTTATATTTCTTTTTGGGTTTTGGAACTGCACCTTCAACCCAATAACAGGTTTGCTCTTTGTTATTTTAGCCTGCCTGGAGTCCTGCATTTAGGTGCTTTATTCTTCACTCCATGACAGGGACTAACTTGGGGTTTAAAATTCAAGCTACTGTGCTGTTTCCTCTTCAGCATACTGGTCATGATTGATGTGTGATGAAGGTTTAATTGTCAGCCCTGAAACTGTGTAGTAAACAAAATCTGTCCCCCAAGTATCAGATCATACAATAGTTAAACTGTTCCAGAGCCAGTGGTAATTCATTAGGTCTTCACAGCATCCTTTTGCACAGGTATTAGTAGCATTACCAGGGGATGTCATGTGATTTTGTGCATTGGATAAGCGGCGTCTGGGTTTTACTCAAATTTACTGGCCCGGGTATGATGACAAATATTGATTGGAAAGCGTCTAGTCACTCAGTAGAGACCTAATGTTGCTATTAATAGGCTTCAACAGAATAAATGTTGAGACAGCAAAGTGTTGATTTCCACATGCTGTTTTTCAGTGAATTAGTCTCCAGGCTGCTTTTTGACTCAAAAAGCTCCCAGTGACTCTTAATAACAGAGATGCCAGTTCACAGTTGAGTTTGATTATTTCAGCATTATCACAGGACTTCTCAAATGTGACGTGTAATTCGGAGTGGAATTTTTACTTTACATATTATGAGCATGGTACATTTTCATAGATTTAAGATCTCAGACACACTCTGCAAAGATTACATTACTAGGTGTCTTCAGGTGATTCTAGTTATATGCACATAAGGCTTTATGTATTCATTTTCTTCCTTAAATGTCTTTTTTAAGGTTTTAACCACCCTTGTGTCTTAATTAAGCGGTTGGCATTTGAAACCCTGTGTCCTTTCTTCAATGTAGCATAGTCCTTTATAGGAAGATTAAAATTTTCAGCTTTGATTAGTGGGTAGGAAAATATTTTCAGACTGTTTGGGTGTACATCTGGACAACAGTTTGTTCCATATAAATTATATTTCTTCCCCCGTGCAGGGAGAAAATAGGGGGGAAAAAAGAAATCATGTTATTTTTTTCCCTTCTGAACACATATGGTGTAAAGAATTTATCATAGGCAAGGCATGCAGGGTGAAAAAGGAACAGTTGCCCAGATGGGAGATTCAGAATTTACAGTGCCTTTCCATTCAGAGAAGACCAGAGGGTAAATGTTCACATGGACAAGAATTATGGTCCTGCTCACTGGTATTTGATAACATCCAGGCAGAGGTTAAGTTTATCCACTATGTCGGGAGATAAAGATTCTGGTTTGGTTTTTCCATTTCTTTCAGAATATACTGAGTCCTTATCACAAAAGTGTGACATAGTGGAAAAACAGAAGAACAGCCCAAAGCTGCTGGAACAGTGTTGCAACATGGTGGAGAAACATGTTGGTCATTATTCGACTAAGGTCATTTTGATTTATAAAGGAGAAAAGATTGCACATGTGCAATGGTTGCAGTGTTGCCATGCCAGTCGTTTCGATTACAGTTTCATTATTGTGTTGGATCCAAGCATATAGAAAACATTATTTTTGTACAATTTGTTAAACACTGCAATCTTGTCTGAGATAAACAAAAGTGATGAGCACAGTTACCACAATTTCAAATGTGTAAAGAAACATGTCATTTACATATATTTGCATAGCAATAGAAAAAGGCTTCACAACTCTCTCCCTTTTTCTTTTTTTTTACTTCCAGCAGGTTGAGCATTTAGAGACTGCCTGTAAGATACCAGCTGTCATCCCGGTGCCTCGAGTGAAAACACATTTTTGTAAACATTAAACGTTGAAAATCTGTTCATCAGCCTAAACGCTTTCAGAAATGCATAGGGAATCCAGCTAGAATTAAATTCTTCTGTTAAAATGGAGAAATTTATGAAAACGTACAGAGAATGATTATGATTTCATTAGGAAATCGTTGTCGGACACATTGTGCAAAAGTGGTGTCTGACCCAGCATTTCTTTATGTTTTCCTTCCATGGAGACAGACCTCTTTATATGGTCTTCAAGTGGCCTTGAGCAATATTTCTGAAGGTCTTTCAAAGGTTTTCCTTGGACATTGGTTGCTTTTTCAATCATTTTCACTACAGTGCCTGACCATTTTAAGAGAAGCATTTTTTTTGCATTTCAGTCAGTGGAATTGAGGATCTTGTCAGAACTGGAATCATGAAAGCAGAAAAAACATTTTCAGATTGTGATCTGCCCTGAAATACCATCTGGAAAGTGTCTGATTGTCAGTGGCTTCATTTTTTCATGACAATGATCCCCAACACACATACTGTACCTGGATAGAAACACTGTGAGTTCTCCCCGGAGTCAGAACCTCAGCAGCTCCGAAGCAGGGCAGGATTATTTTGATAGAGAACAAAACAAAATGGAACAAACATGCAAAGAAGAACATTTAATGCCCTTCAACAAACCTGGAGAATGATTCCTGAAGAATACTAAAATTAAATTATAAGAAAGCTTTGCTGAGACGGTTTAGGCTGCGTTGAAGAATCAAAGTGGTAAATATTGACTTCCAAGCTCATTAGAATTGTACATTAGAAGTGAATGTTTTTTCTAGGTGTGTTTGCACATATTTCAATAAATCAATGCACCTACTTCCTATTTTTAAAAAAATCAAGAATCAAGACTTGTAGAGAAAATCTATTCTTAAATACCTTTACCAGTATCAATTAAATAAACCTTACTTTGATGTTGCTTTGGAGTACAGGTAGTGTTTCATGATATACTCTATAAGCTTTATTAAAAACTGAAAGGAACTAAAAGAAGTAAAACACCTAAGGCCTAAGGTAACCAGGGATGGAGAAGCAGCAGAGCTACTTTTATTAATTCGTGTCACATAATGATTGAAAAGAAACTCAACTTATACCATCAATTCATGAAACTCCCATCTGTCTAATTAGTCTTATCTATGCTTTGCAAGAACAAAAATGTGTCACTTAATAGAATAAATGTGATAGAAATATGTGACTATAATGGCCCAAAGAAGCCAGAACAGAATATATCACCTATTTAATACCTAATTATATAATCATTTCAAAGCTCTACTTGTGCTACTGTGTCTCTTTTGTGGTGCCATATGGGTGACTGTAGCTTCACGTCTCAAACTTACTGGTCTGACCTACAGACACGTTGCTACACAGTCGGCTCATGTGTGATATAAGCTTAACTAGTGCATCAAACCACAGGAAAAGGTGTTTGTGAGTGAGACACTGAGATGAATCAACCTCCTAATGGGCAGCACAGCAATGTAGAGCGAATCATTTAGACAGAAGTTTGTTTTTTTTTATTGTGTTTTGTTTACTTTTAGTAGAGTCCTCAGAAATCTAAAGAAACCATATCCTCTACATGTTATCAAAGATACAGTCATTATAGAAAAATACACCCTCGTTACATTTAAAGGCTGTTTATGTGTAGTTTCTCAGACATCCAGGTCACGGTGGTCTCGAATGCTGGCACTCAGAATCATCTGGTCCATAGCTGGTCTTAAAATTAGATAGATGCACCCTCAGGCGAACAACAGCACATGACACATTGATGGTTAATTGATCTGTGAGCGTGACTACCTCTAAAAAAACCCTGCAGTTTTCTGGTGTAGAACATTTGAGTGTGTGTTAAAACAAAGCCAAGAAGTAAAGACATCAGCAATGAACATAAAGAAGCAATTGTTGCTGTCCATCAATGTGAGAAGGGATACAAGACAGTTTCCAAACAATTTGACGTCCATCATTCTACAGCAAGAAAGACCGTTCCCAAGTGAAAAACTTTCAAGACAGCTGCCAGTCTTCCCAGCAGTGGACATCCTAGCAGATTCACCCCAATGTTAGACCCTGTAACACTCGGTGGAATCTCAAAAAACCCAGGAGGCACATCTCAGAATTTACAATCCAAGTTCATCCAAGTGGAGGGGGTGATGAACTTGGTTTGTTTTGCTCACCTTGCAGTCATTGATTTGGTCACGAACTCCTCTGTACACCAAAGAATTCTAGAGTCAAATATGAGGCCGTCTGTTTTTTACCTTCAACAATGTAAATATTGGACGTAATTTGTGAATTCTGAAATGACCAATGCTTACGTTTTCACTGTGAGGACAGGCTCGTCCCACAGCTAAAGCTTGACCAAAGCACAAAGACCAGTCACAGTCTGCACTCAGGAGAACTGTGCATAAATGAATGCACTCAAACCTCAATAATCTGAAGCAACGTTGCAAATAGTGTGCCTACTTAGTGCTACTACAAACTACTGTGTCATATGGGGTGTACTTTTTTTTTTGCACACTGATTGTTCATGTTTGCTTAGTTCTTGTTAAATAAAAAATGACATGACAAATCTTACAACAGACAGTGTGTGCTTTCTTGTTACCGTCACTGTATATCACAAGAGTATTTCAGCCATTACAAATATTCAGTCTGCCATCAAGTAGAGCTGCATGTTTTTGTGATATTTCACCTATAAAAAGTGGATAAGAGAGAACAGTTTTACATAAAACAGCTTCTTCATAAATTGACAGACACATCTGAAATGCATCTTTCCAAATGTTTGCATAGGATTCCAGCTGTTGAATTTTAAACATGAAACACTCATTAAATCTATTGGCATCGGGGACACCTCTCAGTTGAAACAATTCTACACTCCTCTGCAGGCAAGTTGTTACTTCTCGGCAGGTGCCTGTTGCAACTGGAAGTATATAAATCATAGAGTAGGAAGGCTGTCATCCATGATGACACTCCTCATAAACACTGCTGACCGCTGGCCATGGCATTGTACTTCTTCATCAGCGCTCGCCATCAGAGACGAGTGCTTAGGGCACCATCCACATACTCACTATTAGGCAGCACCAAAGTCTCTGGCTAACAGAAAACAGCTCTATACTCTGGAGTGCCAAGCTTTGAATTGTAGTGATGCTTCCTTGGCAAAATGTGGGCCCAAGTGCCTACGGCTTTGAGGTAGAAAAACAAAATTTGATTGCAGCGAGTTTACATCACACTGTAACGTGGCACTGGCTTTTATCAACATATGGGCCTCTATGATTGGATGTTTGGTTCACATTAATATTTCTCTCAAGGCTATTATATTAATGAATATGAAAGAAAAGCACAGACTGTATGTAGTTCAACACACTTAATACAGGGTGACAAGAATGCAGCAAGACAGCAGAATTCTATTTAATGGTTTTCAGAGATGTTCTCCGCAGTGCAGGAATACGTGGTCTGGGTTATTTTTCAAATATCAAAATAAGCTTGTGTCCATATAAAGTGCAGCAAGATACTGAAAGCAATACGATTTAGAAGTCTTTCTATACTGTCACATATGCTGTTCATACACTGCTGATTTTTTCCCTTAAGTTTCAGCATTTCGTCCCTTTAGAATTAATTATAAGGTTCTACTGTATCATTTTTCACAAAGTTGACTTAATCTCATAAACTGTACTTATTCTCTGACTGCTTGTCAACGATATGTAAGTTTTTTCACTTATATACAACTTTGGACATTTTATTTACAAAACAAAAAAGGTTCTATCAGTAAAATCAAGCTCTACCTTGTTATTATTTATTGGTATAATATAATATCCAAAAGTGTTCAGAATGCTTGTGGTTATTGCCTAACTTAAACACCTCATGAACAAAAGATAGGTGACACATTAAAGAAAACCACATACCACCAGAACACTTGATGCAGCTTGGCATTAGTTCTCCACCTAATTCAACCGGGGGCTTGGAAAACCATTCCTATAGAAGATTTTTTCAGTTTCAGGTCAGGTGATCGTGAAGGCCATAAAATGTGATTTACATAATTACACACTCATCAAACTATTGCTCACTCCTCTTCCTCTTCCATCCCAGCATCGAAACGTGTATCCTAGGGTTCCATAGTAGGACAACTCTTCTTCTTCATGTTTTTTTTTTCACAATTTAGCAAATTCTTATTTCAATTTATATGCAGATGACACCATTATATATTATGTGGCTTGGTCTGCATTACCAGCAATAAGACAGATTCATTTTTGACAGGTGTTGGACTTTCTGCCCTCTGTCACAGATGCTAATATTTTCTATACACAGACAACATGTCCTCCAGTCAAAACGTAAGCATCCGTCATTTCTGCAGGGCCCCGAAATATGACGTATATTTACGTTTCCAAATGACCGTGCCTACCTCCGGCTTCGTGTGTCGTATGAACCTGTCCATGGGGAATGTTCCTGTGGCTTGGAGGATAGAATAGTAATTTATCAATATGAAGGTTGATGGTTCACTCCCAGCCTGTCATGTCAAAGTATCAAATGGCAATATAATGACTTCTGTACATGAATAACAAATGTTATGGTTAGGGTAGTGTGAGGAATGTGACGAAATCGATATTTATGTCTTTTTCTGGGGTCTGCTGGACAAAACCGAACACGTTATTTAAACGCACTTTTGTCCACGACCGCTAGATGTCACTTTTTTCCCTTCCAAAAAGTAAATATCGTAATCCTTGCGTGCGGAAACTACCAATGCCTACATTTTCACTCTGATGATAGGCTGTGGACAGAATTGTTTCCAAAGGTTAAAGTACAGTCATTTGCTACTCCTCCACATCGAAAGGAGCCAGTTGAGGGGGTTCAGGCATCTGACTAAGATGGCTTCTGGGCATCTCTTGGGTGAGATGTTCAAGCATGTCCTAACTAAAAGCATAATTGTTGTTTTATAGCATCCATCAGAGCAAGCATTTTAGCTATAATATTTCCTTAATAACAGTCGAAATCCTTTTTTCAGCTGCCTGTGTTTCCTGTAAGAACTGACCAGAAGTCCTTATGTGAACCTTTGAGTGAAACAGTTTTCTGTGATGAGTATAAAATATAAAGTGAAACAGACAGATTTTTATCATTATTATTATTATTATTATTATTTTGGCCATAGGTTAACAGAAAATCTCTGTTTTTCTCATTGAAAGTCATATTTTCTGCTACTAGGGTTCTGGCATTCATTATTTTCATGTTTTCCTCCTTGCACCAACAGTTTGATTTCAAGTATATACTTTAATAACTTCCCATAAAATAAATGAGATGTGGATTGTGTTAGGAGTAGCCGCTGTTTCCTCGGGGTATCAGGGACAAAATGCTCATGATTAATAATTCATGTGATCTGTTTGATCCTCATAGAAATAGTTTCCTCCAGCTTAATCCTCATCAGTCCGAAAATTGCTGTCTCTGGAGGACGGTACACCTCGCTTCTCCTCTAATGTCTCTGTTGCTCTCACTGCTTTGATATGTGCGGAATTTCTAATACCATGTGTTGTTAGTTGGAGGAGGGAATATCATTTCAGAGCAGACCTCAAGTAGCTGGATTAGATTTCAGCTGGCAAAGTTGTTAACAGAAGTACCCTTCTTGTGTTGGTGGCACAGAAGGAAACTGACTACAAAATGAACGCAAGCCTAACCGGGTTTCTGCACGACATTTATTCACTCTGGGGGAACATTTCATCTAGCGTACCTCAAGGACCTGGGACATAGTCGAAGGGTGAAAATGAAATGGACTGTAGAATGAAAAGTAAAGTTTCATTATGAGGTGAGCATCATATTGCAGCCTGCCTTAATATCAGACACTGTTACTCCTTTGAAATTTTAGATTATACTTCTATTCTGGTCTCTTAGCTATTGTGAAAAAAATCAGCCTCCATCCTTAAAAAAGATAGCTTTTTTTATTATATGTAAATCAATTCAGGGCTTTTTATTTATGGCCTCCATGTACCAAAGTTATGACACGTGTCTTGCTATTGAAATGCAGCATGATGCAGCTTAATGTCAGTGTTTCTCACTCAATGGAAAGACATAATGCAAAGGCAGTAATAGAGGATTCAAGTAAACAGGTGCATTTATAACACAGTCTAAATTATTTCCATAACATATTGGTCATCGGTCTATAAACAACAGAGCAAATAATGTGTTGGATAAGATAATCTCAATTTTTAAACAGCAGTGTGAAATTATTGATCATTGTTGCATGAGCTTAATCAAAGGACAGAGGAATTTAAATCGCCTAGCAACATGTATAATAGAGGTCCAATATGTGGATCTTTTCAGAGAGCCAGTAATTACAGAACAACTGTAAGTGCTAATCAATGCTGCTAATATCGTTGGTGCTGTGTAGTATCAAGGTGACGCTTATCTTGGCTTTTTAATGACCAAGGGAATAATGCAGCTCCTCTGATTCTTTTTCAATAAAATCATACTGCAGAGAGCAGTCAACTCATCTCTGTCACCCCAACAAAGGTGTCAACAATTCCTGCTCCAAAACAAAACTACACACAACTGCCGGCTCTATATATAAATACCTGAAGTGTAACACAAATGTTTGACATCAAGTCACAGATTTTTCTGAGTCGCATCACTCCCTGTTAAACATGAAACCACACCGAAGCCTGATTTTACCTGCATTGCCATTTTTACAATTGAGAATCTGTTGAAGTATAAAACTGTTTTGGCCACAGTTGCAATGCAGGGCGTTTACATCTCTGCACGGCAAAGCAGAAGCACCTGAATGACCTGCTGTCTGTTCTCTAACTAATCCCCTCAGCCACGTTTACACTGCACACGATTATGAAACATTGCTGTATTTGGTGCTGTTTATGGATACGCACTGCTTGAATGTAACACACATGCTGAAGACGGTAATATGATCTGCTTGATGTGCATGTTTAAATCAAACTATTAATCTGGAAGATAAGAAATTATCAAGGGAATCAGAACAGTTTATACTTAGGTGATGATTGATATCTGATACTTGAAGTATTACTTTTGTATTTTTGCTGTTGGGAGGGTTGTCTGACCGGAGAAAAACGTTCTCCATGTGTTTTATGGTTGTCATTAGTATGTTCAGCTATAGCATTTCTGTAGCTAGTTTAATATGTAGATAGAAGAAATGATATTCAATTTCTTTGTAGCTACTTACTGTAGTGTCTATGGATTTCTCTCATACATATTATTGAAATTAGGGTTCTGAAGATTCTATTGATGTATGATGAGATGAAAAATTCCACAAGATGGTACTACAGCCTGTATGAATGTAAAGTTATGATCTGGTGGACTTTTTCTATTATAGGTCTTGAAGGGTTAAATGAATTTAATCATGACGGGTTTTTTTTTATTATAAAAGATTGCATTAAAAAGTTTCCTTTTACTTAACAGGTGAAAATCCAACTCTTATGCGGAGACGTTTTGTGATTGAATGGCTTTTCCCTCACAATGTGACTCAACCAACAGCCACCTACACATCCAGTCGAGAGCAAACATATGCGTTTGTCTTTAATGGGGAGAAAATATCCCCTGATGCTGTAATCTAGGTCAAACAGAAATGGCTTCCAAGTGGCTGTTAGACTGAATAAACTTATCATTCTGATTTAATGCCAGAACATTACACAATAAGATACTGTCTGTCTATTTCATGCAAGATTAATACCACATTCCCCTGAGCAGTCAAGCTGATTGGAGATTTTCTAAACTGTAAGCTCAGGCATATATAAAGATTCCTAAGTCACACAGCAGGTAATGTATAAATAAGTCTGCAGAGATTTGTTTCAGGGAATCTTGATAAGTGAAGAGCTTAGAGGTAAAGTCTCAAGCATATTATTAAGCACTTCTTTTTCAAATATACTGTACATTATATTATCACGGAGGCAGTGATGTTTGGATTGCTATGGCTACACTGTCAAGCTGCAGAGGCACACAATCCTCTGTGTATGGATTCTACAGGGACTGGATGCAGTTGAGCAGCAGAGAGGAGCTGACATGCACCTTTATCACATGGCTTAAAGAGACTGAGGCTGAGGAGAAGACAGGGCTGGTGATGAATGGGCTGCAGGCCTTGCCTCCCTTCTTTCCTTTGACAGAGCTGCTGTAATCTGTTACAGAGCCACCGTTGCCTCTATTAACTTCTGACACATGCACACCTGCACACTCACTACCACTGACCTTCCACTCCTCAGTATTCAATCCCATTCATTCTGACTCCAAGGCGAGTGAAAGAGACACAGTAAAGCTAAATATTTTAATGTGTTTACCATAGCACGAGTGCGGAAACAGACTTTTTTCTAAAGGATATTAACACTTTTTTTATTTAATTTGATTACATTTATTTATTTATTGTTCTACAAACATAAACAGAAATACCCATTTACTCCAAAGGGACAATTATAAGTAAATCTCAAAAACTTGGTATAGATGTACCTTAGTTTGAGTATACACACTGATTGAACTGCAGGGTTAAAGATGTGAATCATCCAAACACTGCAAGATACCCATTCCTACAATCAAGAATATACAATCCACTCAGGGAGCCTGTTATTGTTTTTCCTTCTTTGTACCTCTGTTTTTTTAATGTTTATTTCTTTTTGTTCTCTCTTTTTTTTTTGGAGTCAATAACTTTAGTTGTACTATGAAACTCTCCATCTCCAAACTCTGATAGCTGAGAAAAATCAGCATTTGTCAGTGTCTAACTTCTCTCCTTTTTCTTTTGACTTAGATGGCAAAGTTGTACAAAAAAATAAAAAGGACACTTATTTCTCGAGTAGAAATATAGGATATGAGGGTATTAGATATTCAAAGTATAAAGGACTTCCAGTCTGCTTTAGTCCTTCTAATCATTTTTCTCCTGTTACTGAGCCGGTTGTGTAGTTACCTTACAATAAGGAGAGGAGAAGGGGATTAAAATCTGATAGCGGTCTACAATCAGTGGCCTTTTAAGTACCTTATCTACTATCTTAATGGGATGAAGTGCATATCCATTACTCATATAGAATTGCAAAATCATCAAGTAGACAGCTATCATAAAGATCTATGTAATGCAGGGAATCCACAAAATGACTTTGCTGTAGTGCATACATTTATCTTCAGTGTATTCACTGTCAGATAAAAAGCACTATTCTTATAGTCTTCTACTTTGACTAGTGTAAACATGAGCTTTTAAGGATTAAGTGGAAGGAAATGGATGGATTAAAGCGACACTGTAATGTGTTGTACTGTGCACGGACATGTTGAACAGAGTGTGTTTGTAGCTCAAGAAAACAATGACCGTTTAGATAACGTGTCTACCTGTGGCATTCCTGAAAAACAGTCCGTATGGAATTTTTGGAGTATTTGAATAAAAAATAAAGACAAATTCTGACAAGACGGGAAAAAAAAGTATTTCAGTCAGAACATCTGCCACATTGGCAGCAAATTTGAAACATCGCATTGAGTTGTGGCAGGCAACTGGGTAATATTCAGTCATTACTGATGAGAGGAAATATCAAAAACAATGAGCCAATAGCTACTATCTTCTTGCAGAGCTGTTTTCTGTGAGTGAAGGCCACATGAGTAGGTGAAGCTCCGATCAATTCATTTAAAAACAGAATACACAAACGAGCTCATTTTTAATTAGTTCCGATTTTTAAACGCTGGGCTGGGAATGTGAGCTCTCTCCTTTTCATCTGTGTTTGTGAAACTTAGAGGTAGTGCTTGCAAATTGTGCTTCCACTTCCAACACTGGCAAATATGGATGAGGAAGTCAATAAATTGAGCTGTGATGTTCCCCCTAGTAATTACACCACTGAACTACACAGACACAGTTGATCTGCTCGTCTACTGGTTCAACTTAATCCCCAATGCCTACAAAGGATGTGAGCCGTGATGAGCAGGGGAAGCAGTATCGGGTTGCAGAGGCTACTACCTGCATTTGTTTGCAAGTGCCAACATAATTAACCCGAATATGAAGTGAGGTTTGTGAACTCATTCAGTTTCAGACATACTGAGGCAAGCTTATGCTTCTTGGTGAGCTGACTTGCTGATAGGAATATGGCACATTTATGTAGTTATACAGATAATACCTGCTTGGGTATATTGAGGAGCAGGACTTGGTTATGTTTAGGGATTATACATCCAGCTAAAGATACACTTGGATTCTCCTGTACTGTCCATAAGTTAGACTCTGACTCAGCCCATGAAGAAGCAGCTGATCTCGTTTGCTACCAGCTGTTACACTATCATACTGTTCATCAAGAGAACAGAATGAGGTAGTGATGAAAACAGTCAGACCGACACACCTCACAGATGTACTCGTCTCCAGACAGCTTCACACTCTATGCCATGGCTTTGGAAATCCTCCGGACATGATGATCCATCAGTATGCAGCATGCACTGCAACCCAAATGCCTAACAGTAGAGGTAGACCACACATTGGCTATGTAAGTACAGTGAAGGAGCTGAGTGAGAGAAATGTTCAGGAACTGTTTAACTGCACAATCTAACAACATTGTCTTTGCTTCCTTATATTAATTCTTAGTTGAGCTGGAGGACGTGGTCAGTTCAATATATGCATTTGTGTCACTGATTAATGCAGTCGAATGATTATGGGTGAGTTCTTTGCATAGAAAAAACGTTTTCTATATCTATATTTGGGGCTTTTTCCTGCTAAAAGTGATTTTGTCTGTGTATCAGTGGGATAAAGTCAGAATCTGCCTGACACTGATGAGGATCGTACTCACCAAGTTAATCGCTGAGTTCAGGGAATGATGCAACATTTTCAAACAGAAGTCCAACAGGGCACAAATCACAAGTGGTCAGGCAATCACGTTTCAAAAAAGCACCCCCCCCCCCGCCCACCCCCCATTTAGCTGAATTATTTTGAAGCAAAAATCAAAGGGAAGGAGCACGATTACAGCCCCTGTTGTCCATTGTAATCTTTCATTGCAGTTGTTCCAGGTTTGACGAGTGCTGAAAGGGTCATTAACAACATTACGAGAGCCTTCACTTGTTTTAGGTGATCAGGTGATCAGTTGATTGCTTACAGTGTGTGTCACCACTCATCTTTCTTTCAGTGTTTTTCTTGTAGTCACATTACCAGACGCACACACACATACACACACTTGCTTGTAGTAAAAAACAACAAAGCATTTGTAGCTTTGTTTTCTTGTTTAGTGTGTGCTCCAAACTGATTTACAGCTCTTCCATGACAGTATATTGATAACACTTCAGCACCAGTATAGTAGTATACTACTAGCAGAATCAATCTTTAAAATCACTTCTGATGAGGAAAACACACCCAAAAAGACTTTTTCACAGTTGACAGAAAACAATAAATGAGGCTTTAACACTAGTTGTTTCTCCTGGGCACTGTAAATGTACACATAAAGATGATAGACATGTCTATCCTACAGTGTTTCAGCCACTGGCCACATGGAAACACTGATAAAGACTCTGAAATCAATAGGCCACCCACTGCTTTATGATCTTTTTGCAGCAGGAGTGCTTATGCAGCATCTGGCCTCTGACCCTCAAGTGAATTTCCAACACTTACTTTCTGCTACTGTCTTTTATCTAGTCTACAAACCTTGAAGGCCAAACATCAATGGACATCCAAGGTCACTAAATATCCTTTACTTTTATTTATTTATTTATTTTACCTTGGCCATTTTTTTTGTCGAATCCACTCACAAGGGTAATAAGTCTGGGTCCGCCCCTAAGAGAGCAGTGCTCAAGAACCCATCACAATCCGAGCATCATACAATGAACTGTTGCTTCTAACAATGCCGCGTGCCTCCTGGCTGTAGCAGCAAAGGTGAGAGTTCATTTGTTTTCATGAGGTGTGTCCAGAGGAGGAGGAAGACAAATTGCAGAGCCGTGTGGCGTGGCTATTTGGCTGAATGCCTTGTCCTACTGAAGCCTCCCCTGAGTGCCCTGCTGCTGGCGTCGGATTCCATACGGGGAGGGCAGAGGGGGTATCAGCTCCTGCCCACACAATCAAAATATAACATGCAGCATGCTTTTCACTGTCTAGCTCAAGTAACTTGGTAATCCAACACTCAGTGTTGCACAGATCATTAAGGTCATGCACAGATCTTTCAAATGCAATGAACAATTGGTCTTGGCAGTACGATATGTCTGTGTTTCACTGTGACAGATTTAGGTGGATCGTATTTGACAGGACAGACAAACTTTAAGTCTAGACAGGGCTGTAAATCTCTGCACAACCTGTTTTTATAAATCTTTCATCTTTTCACTTTTAAGAACATTTTTTTTACTTCTTTTAAGCACTCATTTGTGGCTGATGTTGGTTTAGCTGTTTTGAGTCTCATTTCTTCTTTAGAAATAATTGGCTTTGCTTTGCACCTCGGCGGCGCAGAGTTTGAAAGCCCGTGGTTAAATGTTTCATGGAGCTGTCCTTATATACCATACTACTGTGTGGATATGTCAATTGTAAACACATAGCAGTGTCTCCAGGATCAAGCCATGATGCAATATTCTTCATGCATTGTGTTCTCTTGAAGCAGCAGCAGCAAGTGCTTTTTTTTCTCTTGTCAGATGAAGGCCGAGACTTTTATGGTAATGAGAAACCCAGCCACGGGGTGTACATGTGGAATGAGGCACTAGATAGAGTCAATGTATATTGGCTGTTCATCATCTTTTTTTTTTCTGCCCTGTTTTAAGTTCCAATTTGAACTTTCTTCAGCTCAGCCTTTCATCTCTCTTGGAGTTGCAGCAATTTACACTTTGTCTTTCAATTTATTCCTGTCTGATGTAGTACTTGGTTATCAGTTCACCTCATGCCTTCTCTCAGTCAGACTTCTAAAAGGTTGCGGGATGAATCACATGGGGCATTGACTTTGGTGAATATGAGGCAAAACCCTTTTCTCCCTCTCACCCACAAAACACCCTCCTTTTCTATTTAATGTCTGCACACACTCTCCATTTCATCCCAGACAAGACGCAAGGGAGAATTTTCCCTCTGTTGACATCATAAATCTGAACTAGATTAAAAGTACTACCACACTGTTGGAGAAGCTCTGTGTTCTCATCCGTCACCTGTGGAGGAGCTAACGTTCAAGGCAAAAAAAAAAAAAAAGCAGAAGATGCTTTACCTGCTTGTGCCTGTTCAACTACTGCCATCTGCAGTACGCTACAGTCACAGCCGCCTCCCTCTTTCACTATTCAATTACAGCTTCAGGAAATGTGCAGTGGCTCAGTGATCAGTTTCTATTGTATGCAGAACCAACAAGCATGAAATATAGAACAGAATAATTACATCCCAAGCTAAGCAGACCTCAGGCATAGTCTGCAGAGAAATGCCTTATAGCTACAACAAACATTTAGCCTTGACTTTGTCTAGAGGAGGACGTTGAAAACAAACAGTCTTTATTATGTCTATTTGCCGTGCCAGGCCGGTGTAATTTGTTAGTGTGAACAGAATGAAAAGAGGCATGACCTGCTGTGGTATAAAAAGGGCAAATTACCGAGCACAAGCTTTTCTGCCTGCTAAAATCCAGAAGCAAATCTTGAGCAGGGGGCACTTAAAGATGGCTTTTCAAAGGAAAAAAAAATACAAAAACATGTCCAACAAATGACAACACTTCTTTTTTTTCCAGAGTCAAAAGAAATGTCTCTTTACACAAATCAAAATCTAAAGAAAAAGACAATATAAATTTTCAATTTATATTCTGTCTATCACAGAAATCGGACCACAGTGGCAATGCTGTGAAGACACATGAACCAGAATATGTGTCAGTACAAAACCAAAACTGTCACAAAAATTCATTCTATTTGTCTCTGTGTCTGCATGTGTGTGTCTCTGTGTGTGTGTGTGTGTGTGTGTGTGTGTGTGTGTGTGTGTGTGTGTCTCCCTACAACACCAATATGCACTAAATTATCTGCTTTTTGCCTAATTTCCCTCATGGTCACTAAATAGATCAAGAGAGCTCTACTTGATGTTGTTGATCTAATAGTAAAATCCTTAACCTTGATTCATGTATATGGATGAGGTGATAAAACAAATGAAGCTGAAGCTTTTCCAGGAGGATTAAAGGTCAATAATAAAATGTAATGGCTGTGTGCCAATAAGTATCTCTTGAAATAAGTGAAATAATCCTGCACTAATATACAAAATCCTGCATGGGTTTAGTCCTTGTATATTTGCATGTTCTGGCTGAAGAAGCAGGTCAGAATAACCACAGTCTGAAAAAATCTGAAAAATCACCCATATGACATTTTGGCACCTTTTTTTTGTTGCGATTAACCCCCCCCCCCCCCCCCCCCCCACCCCCCCCCCCCTCTTCTTCTCTCCCCCCCCCTCCCTTT
>VOQJ01015412.1:28914-52303 GCA_015052665.1 Apistogramma diplotaenia
TATTTGCAAGTTCTGGCCGAAGAAGCAAGTCAAAAAAACCCCATGCTGAAAAAATCTAAAAAAACACCCATATGCATTTTGGCACCTTTTTTTTGTTGCGATTAACCCCCCCCCCCACCCCCCTAACCTTCTGCCATATGTTATTCTTCCCCTTCCGCTTAGAATTTTCTGACCTCTGACCTTTCATGCACATGCTTTTTGACATCATCACATTTTAAGCCCTGTTTGAATCATGAAATAAAAATGGCACTTGAATCACTGAGATGAATGGTTCAGTGTGACTGGTGGATTGCAAAGATGTCATTCTGTGACTGCTGAAGCCTGTCAACACTGAAATAACGGGCAGAGCATGTGTTGGTCTTGATATGGGGAGAAAAAAGATAAAAAACGAACTGTCTTTTTTTCTTTCTTTCCCGCCTGGAACACATTATGACCTCAAATATTCTCCTTCTAAAACACGACGCCTTTACGGCAAATTGCTGTTTAAGTATTAATGAACCAAAACACTGATTGCATAGTACTTCTGCAGACAGACACTAGTTTGAACTTTGCTCCTTGCCAGCTTTTTCATGCTTCCAGATATAATCAAATTCCCCAACTCATGCCAGCCCCTACAGATTGAATGAACAAGCACCTGCTGTGCCAGTCTGGGAAGGTGACAGGGCTGGCAGCTTGTAGATTAAATAAAGCTGTCTAGTCTGTGCCAAGGTAATGGCTTCTCAAACCAGAGTTAAATGTAATACTGATGCTGTGTCAGTGTTGCTTTGTTGGATAACTCTGTTTGGTGTATTGAAGCAAGAAAGCATTGCACATGCTACACTTAGGGCTCAAGCTGAGACTGCTTCAATTTTGGGTCCACAGGGGCCCCAGAAATCTTCCTTTTGTTTCAGGTGTGCAACAGACCAGCAGCAAAAGGGCTGTACATGGTACACAATAACCTATGGCCACACAGGAGAACAAATATTTACCTTCAGGAATTTGAAATATGTAAACACTTTCAGGCCACGCTTTGACTTTCTGCACATTCAGTTCAGTTCGATTCAGTTTTATTTATGTAATGACAAATCACAACAACAGTCCCATCAAGGCAAAGAGCCTACAATAATACAAACGCAATGACAATATGACAATTCCCTATGAGCAAGCATTTGGAGACAGTGGGAAGGAAAAACTCCCTTTTAACAGGAACAAAGCTCCAGCAGAACCAGGCTCAGGGAGGGGCAGCCATCTGCTATGACCAGTTGGGGGTGAGGAGAGGGGGACAGGACAAAAGGCATGCTGTGGAAGACAGCTGAGGCTTAACAAAATTATGAAATGCAAAGTGGTGCACAGTGAGTGAAGAGGAAATGCTCATCATGGGAAGCCCCGAGCTGCCTAGATCAATTGCAGCATAGCTAAGGGAGGGTTCAGGGTCCCTTGATCCAGCACTAACTATTACCGATCTCAAAAATAAACCTTTAAGTGTAGAACGGGTGTCTGTCTCCCACATCTTTGATACATCTATATTTTGCATTACAGCAACCAGAAAATCAGACAGCACTGCAGATTTCAGCATTTTATAAATTTGCTTTTATTTATACCAAGTACTATACATAGCAGATACTTCTGCCCTAGCATGGTTACTCTATATTTTTAGGTATCCTAATTTAGCCATGCTAATTTCAGTCATGTTAACATCCATTTAAATTTAGCTTTAAACAAACGTGGTTTATATGTTTATATTTAGATCAGTACTTTGCCGGTATTACGTTTTGACATCTTGTCAGGACGACAACACCTCCTCCCCAGCACCCTGTCTGTATGTGTTACACAATTTTTGTCTTTAGAAATACTGGGTAACTGCGGTTGTTGTTACATCACACATAACCTCTAAAAAAAACAAAACCTGTTCAACCTTATTAGCAAAATTTAACACGGATTCATGCTTTTTGCCTTTGCTGTACCCTTGTTAGCTGGTAAGTGGGCTGGAAATGACTTTATTTGTCACAGTTTTCATGAAAACATCAAACACATATTAAGAAAGTAAAGCTTCATGTTTTTAATAGGTCTTCTAAATAGTATCGTTCACAAAAAATATATTGATATGACAAAGTGACAAAATGAGGTCTGTATCTGCAATCTGTTTGCTGTTGGGTTCATTGCATTTGTTACTTGGTGTAAAAATTCAATCAATATAGTGTATCATATTCACATCATGTAACAATTTAAATATTATTCTTTTAACTAAATTAATAAACAAACAAAGAAAACCTGCACGCGTCTGTCACCTGTTTGTCCCGGTGCACCCTCAATAAACTGACACATGAATAAAACACAAAGTCATTGTTTGCATTATCACAGTTATTTTTGTTTGTTAGTTTTGGGTTTCATGTGTGATTTGATACCATGTGGCCTGAACGGAACCAGAGCCTAACCCTAACCTTTGTTTTAACTCTAATCACACCATTTACCAGCATTATAATCATAAAAATATCTCCATAGTGGTTTTTTTCTTCTTGTTAAACACTAATATAAATGTGCTACAAAAATGTACTTGAAGTAGCCACTCGAGTTTCCTCCAGATTTTCTGGTCTCCTCTTTAAGTTCAAAGCAGCTTACTTTAATTGGCCTTAAATTGCCTGTAGGTGTAACTGTGAGAGCAAACGCCTGTGTGTCTCTGTGTTCGCTCTAATTCTGGACCTGTGGCCTGTCCAGGATGCACCTCACCTTTAGCTCAGTGCCAGCTGGGATGATGTCCAGTCCTGCACATAAATGAGTGTATCTAATTAATGGGTGATATTACCATGGACTTTCAAGTCGTTAAAGAATGGAAGAAAAGGATGATGGTTAAAACACAAAGAAAGCTCTTGTAGCAGTTTAAGGTGAGAGTTGAGAGTTGTCAGGATTACCTGTTGGTCCTGACAAAAATGCAGCCAATTTTAAACCCAGCCAATCAAATTCCTGAAGAAGAACCAGAACCACATCACACCAGCATTCAGAAAAGTAGAATTTGGCTATAAATATTCATGAATAATAAGGTGAATAAAGTAAGTTGTAGAAGAGGTAAAATAACTAGCAGCAGGCCCCAGTACACGAGTACGTTTATGTACTCTTGATGGGGGTCATTCACTCTGTCAAAACACAACCATTTTCTTTTATCTTAAATCAATTTCTGTTGAGATAATGTAATTTCTTACTTCATGACCACACACTGGTGGTTGCCATGACAAAGAATCAATTCTAAACTGTAACAAATGACTTCAATTCATAGAGGGAAATGGTTCCCATTTGTCCCCAGCTGGTCAATACACATTTGAGGTCCAGTTGAGAGCTCTTTAATGAATGTGTGCTGGCTTGTTTACTCTGGGAGAAGGGAGACATAATTTCTGACTGCGTGTTCCTGGCCACATTTCGCTGGAGCTTCATGCCATGATTGCTGCAAAGCCAGTTTTCCACAAAATGTTCTGGGCTGATCAGGCCTTTCTCTTTGGCACACTACATCACATTCTCCTCCAGGGTAAAGGATGGAGATAATCACTGCAGCTTTGTATGCTTTACTCGCCTCCCCATTTTTAAAGGGCAGTGCTTAAGGATGCCTCACTGCGAAGACATGCACACAATCTGCAACACCTGAAAATAGAGGGAAGACTGTAGAGCTTGACCTATACTGTATATTTCTCCTGGTGTGAAGCTTTCTTTGCATATAAACCCGTTAAATGGCGTGAGAGAGCTCAAGGGCAGGGGCAAATTCATAATCAATATTTGCTAAAGATCTTAATTTAGCACATTATTCATGTTGACTACTTTGTTCCATGGCTATTGATCGATGGGCAATGCTGTCAAGATGACAAAGATGAATAGGTGAAATAAGAAGCCTTAATAAACAAGGCAACAGAGTCATGTGTGGGGTCACCGCGTACCTCCGTGAAATGAACCCACTAAAAATTACATTTCACATTACCACTTCATTTTGTACGCTGTTTTTTCCCCTGTCTTTTATTCACATAGACTCACTGTAGGGACATCTTAGTTAATATTATTGATCAATGATGTCGAGGGCTGGTCATCTTGGCCTCCACAGTGTGGATGTCAATAAGCATCCATTTACAGTGGCATCCAACAAATGGAGAAGGAATTCAATTTGCCAGCATTCATTCAAAAACTATTTTGTTCTATGGTTTTGCTGACATCTACCATCAAGCAAAACCAATGTGGTGGAACCCACAGACAGCCTGCAGGCTGACAGTGAATGTTCCCCCATTACTCCAGGAACAGATCAATCCACGGCTGCTCTGGTGGGAGTGCAGACAATTGACAATAAATATGTATGTTTTTAGGCAACTCTACTGTGTGGTGACAATATTTAGGTATGTTGTTCAAAAAAAAATTTTTTCCTACAGGACATGCCAGGATGTGCAGATGACAATAACCCTCTGTGCAGTCAAGATGTGTCTAAGCCTTAAACCACTGTATTTAGATGACATGATAACTCAAATAACTTGCCAGTAGAAAATTATTTAAATATATCATTGTTTAATTTTTAAGGTTATAGTCACAGTTTGTATAGCATCATATTTAATAAATAAGATAACAATAATTACATTTTAATTATTGTAATTTATTATATATATATATATATATATAAAACCATGAGCATGGTCTTAGAAAACATTTTATTAATTCATTAGCCTAATATTTGTCCCGGGCCTAAATATACTTCTAATTCCACTTGCATCATCTCAGTGCTTCACATCTGTTATTGTGATGCAAGGACCATGCTGCTGCTAATTCCTCAGTCTGGTATTTGCGTGGTGTGACGATGTAATATATTGACCTGTCTATGGGTGGCACTACATCAACACCTACAGCAGAGGAATGGCTGATCATTATTATGCTTCCCATCATATCTGTTTGTTTGACAAAAATGGTAAAGTGTTTTGCATAGTAGCTCATTAAAAATCAATCAAACACTCCATTAAGCCTCTCTGAATCCAATAATTTAATTTCTAATGCCTCAAAGCATAGTTAATGTATGTTACTGCTACAATTTTTCACTAGGATCTAATGCTTTGGAGCAGTCTTTTGACGTGTTCGTTTTGTGTGTGTGTGTGTTTTAATCCAATTCATAAGACAGCATATGCTCCAATGAAGTATTTTTGAGCAAGACCGTGAACTTTAAACTTTACTGTATTTTGCATATATTCAGCTTAAGCATTATATCTTATGTACTGCATGTTAATGTACTGAAAGATTTACATCATGAAGTTGTAGCATAAAGTCAGGTTCATTGTTTTAAAAGAGCTTCTGTAATGAGAGGCAGTGGAGAGGTTTCTTTGATCATTTGTTTGTACTGACATCTGTATAATGTGAGGGCCTGGGATGTGGTACAAGAGTTATTCTGAACTCACTTTGCTCTGATCGGTGAATTAATTAGATGTGAATGAATCCCTGCAGAGGTCACTGACATCAGCACAAGGACAGCAAGGACCAACACTTCCAGCCTATCAGCTGCACCCGTCTTTCTGCCTGTATAAGACCATCACGTTGTCAGCAGGAGCTAAATTCTCAGATATTTTTTACGACTGTTAGTACAAATTTTTATATCTATATTTACATATTACTGCATCCATGATCTGTTTAAACACCACCTTCACCCAGTGAACCCTTTCCTCTCTTTGCATCTTAATTTGTATTGATTTTTTTTTATATATATTTTTTTGCGAATGCTCCATATGTGCTGCAAAACTAGTGATTTCTTCCCTTAACATGCCGATTGCTGATGTTTTCTTGGCCCATTCCCTCTTGCCAGTATTCAGATGTATATATATTTTGACCATGAACATTTATGATTGTAATTAATGAAGACAGACAGACATAAATCTTAATTAGATTCATGGTTGCATTTACAGAAATAAAGAAAACTCAGTAAGCAGCATTTGGAAAATTAATATTCGTTCAATATGCAAAGGTCACATCAGTGTGTAAAATTCACATTTTTGATTTTTAGTTCAGCTAATCAAGGAAAATTAGCTGCACCACTTCTGATTTGTGTATTGTAGGTGTCAGCGTATGCTTGGTTATTTTAAATTCTGCATATTTGATTTAACTGGGGGGCAAAAGTGGACAAAAAGTGTTCTGATGTACTTTAAACTTTTAATAACATGTGTCAGATCTTTCATCATCATTAAACCTTAAAGGTTTAGTCCAATGAGAAGTAATCTTTTTTCATTTCTTCCTGAGTCAGACCACATGATTGTGATTCAAAGACCGTTTGTCATTTATGTTTTTGCTTATCTTCTCATTTCTGTGTGTGTTTTTTTTTGTATTACTTTATTATAAATGTGTCAGTTGCAAATGTGAACTTGTGTCTTAACTTAACAGCAATTTAGCACAGCTGTCCCACTGAGACCAATTCATGCACCTTGTTTTTATTAAAATAAAACCTTGTGTAGACGACTCTCCACCCATAGGAAATGATGAATCAAGATTTAAGCGTGTCTGTCTGCACAGGAAGGGAGTGCCTCACAAACAGAGCCACTCTCACTAACAAAATGTATTCTCAGAAGACAGAATTATAATGCTGCTGCAAGCGACAAATGGATGAGCTGAGTCCAAATGTTCACAGATGAAAGATTTTCAATAGTGGTAGAATATTCATCCAGTAACACTTACAGTGCAGTCTGCCAACTTTGTCATTGCACCGAATTGACTGTCAAGTAAGTACAATGGCTGGGCTGCAGATACATTCAGCGAGATAAAATTATAACATTTTAAATTACATCATCGTGATTGTTTTCACAATTTACAATGACAACATTTGCAACCACTTGGACAAGTGGTGGATGATACTTGAATCTGGCTAAAGGACATATTTTTGTCCTCTTTGGCAAACCGCAAGTCTTGTTTTATTGTTTGTTTGCTTTGTTTTGTTTTTTTGAATACATATACATATTTAACTAATAACATTTCATGTCATTTTGGAAAATAATATTCACAAGAGCACGATCATCAAAAGACACCACCACATTACAATAAACAAGGATTTTAAGATTTATTTTATCTTTTTTTTTACTTAAGCCAGCTTTGCAAAATGGGTTTTGTTGCATTTTATTTCAAGCTTAATATTTGATTGTAATCAGCAGAAATCATTGACTGTGCATTACCATAATGTTACCATTAATTACACATTAATTTCACTAGTAATAACACATGAAAACACGTTTAAAAAACAAATACAGAAACATCACAACTTGATGTATGTGATTAGAGTTAACCTCATCTGCTGTTCTCTGGCTGCTATGAATTTTCACTTTATGCTGGAAGTGGGAAATGATAATAAAAATCCCTGCTGTCTCCTTTTCCCACACAAGAGCAGCTACCAGCACTTGTGAATCTTTTCCATTTATTCCAATATGCGTTACAGCAAGCGGACAGTGCAACATTACACCCCCCACCCTCTCCATTGTGGTCACCAGATTTAACAACTTCTCTGGCTGAAGCCCTGCATGAATAGTAATGTTAGATAATTAGTACATACATTAGCATTAACTGCTTTGGTCTTTCCAGTCAAGGGGAGACTTTGTCAGTTCAGCACCATCCATTATTCCTTTATTCTCCAAGAGCTGTCTCCGGAGGTGGAGAACTACTCCAGTGTTTACTCCTTTTGTTTTGTTTTTCATTTCTTTTCTTTGCAGCCAAGCATGGGGTCTTTAGATGAGCTGGTGCTGGTGGTGATAAGAGTGCCTTTTTCAGTGTTTCAGTGCTTCTGCTTGCTGTCCAGTTCACTGAAATCCTGCCCTTCTCATAAACGGGATAAAAGATGGATGTCGCTACCATGATGTCACCCACTGGGTTTTTGAAACACACCAGATTAGTGTTTTTGCCATTGTCATGTTGGTGTTTTGAAGCAGGGTGGGATCAGAAGGTGTGAACCCACACGCTCATTGGCTAATGACTTATAACTGAGTGATACACGTGCCAATAATCCTACATTTGCACTCAAAAATTTAAATCAGCATGATCTCAAATGAAGGAGCCTATAAAGTCAGCAGGAATGCATTTATGCAGGTTAAGTCTGAGAGTCTTTATCAGTAGTCTTCCACAGGACTAAAAGTCTTTTTGCAACTACATGTATTGTGCCCTGGAAGCCATTAAGGAGAATACAGGATAAAGACACTTAACTTGGCTTCACTTTCACTTTCACACCACTTTCAGTGGAAACTAGGACCATCTTTTATACTGTCCACGGTCTTTTCACATCCCATGGACTCTGAAGACAGAGACTAGCTGCACCATCTGGTGGTACAAAGTCTAAGTCCTCCATATAAATAGATTCAATACAATAAAAAAAAGAAAAGAAAACATTACAACATACATAACATCACAACAGTTGTTTCTTCACATTTTGTTGATGGTATTAGTTAATTTTGGAAGGTTGTAAACCATTTGAATAAAGGCAAAACCTTTAAAGTGCAACAGCACTGAGGATCAGAAGGCGCCAGCTCCAGTAAATAAATAAATAATAAAACAAGATCTGGACAAAGTGAACTATGATGCAAAGAAAAGTTTTGATATTTTTCCAAGTTTTTTATTAATAATTATATACAGTTTATTGTAGTTATTGTAGCTACTTTTAAAGGACATAAAAAAAACTGACCTAGTTTAAAATCTTTAACAGCAGAGCTTCAGAAATGTAGAACACAAGAAGTCTGTTTCTTTTTAAGTCCAGCTATGTGATAGAATATGTATGCGTGCAAAGCCTGTCATTTGTGGCAAAAATAATAGACTATAATATACAGTACACTGTTTAACTAGGAGAATGTTGGTGAGGCAGCAGGATCATGCAGAGGATCTCCAGAGTCAAGGACAGATGTGAAGTCTGAGTGCAGAGTAGATTTATGCCTGAAAGGAAAAGACCTGCATGTGGACGGCTAACCACTTCATTCCTACTCATACGTTTGAGCTAAACATTCAGTTTTAGCCTTGAGTGAAGTGAACTCAAACTGCTGTCAAGTCAAATTGGACAGCTGTATGTATGTCAGAGTAACATTGGTGCCATTTTTCACTTCTAATGTCAGGAATTTCAGAATTTCAACCTATTCTCAACCTCGCTAGGAAAGCTTGAGAATACACTGTTCTTTTCTCGGTCTTTTCATTGAAAACTAGTCATTGATTAAACTTTCACTTGGAACAAGGAGAGATGAGGAAAAAATGCTCGACTTTGAAAATTGACAGCCCTCCTTTCCACAATACCATGAAAAAATAAGATTATTGAATGTATACTGTATGCATTAAACAGTCCTTTCTGATTTCTTGTTTCACACAGGATTTAAATGCTGCGTTTTCAGGTGAGAAGTCTGTTCTTATCCCATTGCGCTAACACATCTTATTTCTTTTGGTAATTTATACTACTTACCTGATCCAATCTGACGACCCACGACTGGTGAGATTCTCCCATCACAGAGTGGAATTTATAAAGGATTTTATCACCACTCATACAACGTGAAATACAGCATGGGGCTTGGGAAGTATTGATTGGGATAAATTATGTCGTTATAATGGAAACAACAAGGCAGCAAAAGGCCAAGTAAAGAAGCTCATGGCATGTATTTCTGTACTATCTGTTTGATACATCCAAGTCTTTGCAAACTGATGGCTATGAGCACCAAGTAAATCAAGTAAGTCTTGGTATTCACAACATACTTTATACACTTTAAATCTCTAAGCTAGGGTGACATTCCTACAATGTTGCAGCAGTTGTGATTTCCTTTATATGAACCAGCCACGCCCAGCTTGGGAGAGCTGAAGCAGGGAGTATGTAGAGAGGGGAAATTAAATAAAAATAGCATTTCATATTCAAATTGAACTACAGGATTGAAGATCAGCCCCCACTCAAAACCCCTCTGTGCATAGATTTGTGATATGCTAGCTTTAACTGCTGGAACTTGCGCTGCACCTCATTTGCATTTGCTTTCAATGCAAATGAGGCTATTTGACAGCTGCGGTAGTCCTTCTGTTTGCGTGTTTCTCCTGTTTATATGCAGCTAATCTCACTGTGCTGCACATGCTTTACCTGTCTGATGCCTTCTAGTAATGAGGAGAGTCGCTATTTTTGTTCTTAAATGATTGCTAGCAAACAACTCGTAGATCCATGACAGCCATCTTCTAGCGGTGCGTTACATCGGTACATTCTACAGAGCGCTGTTAAAAACAAGGGAAAATGAATTTTAGGCAACAAAAATGTTGCATAAAGTTTGGAGAAGATAGGGAACATGCAAACATACATGATCATTATACTATGATCTATATCTTTATAATATCTCACAAACACACATACTGTAGCAATGTTGTGAGATCTGTTTTACTGAAGCAACACACATTCAGGAGACTGACATGTTACAGGTAACCAAAACCAAAACCATGCAGGTTATGTATAGCCAAACAGTTCTGATGTAGGTTTTTCAAATGACCAAATGTCTTGCCATGTTTTTAAATGAACCCTAATGATTTGGTTTGCCTCTGGTGAGCCTTAACACTAATATCTAATATTCTGTATTTTTGCAGAGGATTCTGTGCAGGAGGTGAGGAGTAAGAAGATGGAGATGATGGAAGTGAAGACAACATGGAAGCTGAAGGTTGCCGACAATAAAGAGAGGTTTTATTGTCAGTCACACCACACTGTGGTGGCAGTAAATTAATTATTTTCTAATTAATGTATGAAATTGTTTGTAAAGATGTGTGAGCCTGTTATCTGTTGGTGGAGCGTGTTCTTAATGGGTGGGCAGGGCCTGTTCCAAACTTAAGAAGAAATAGAATCAATGTCTCAGAGGGCCAACACAATCCTAAAACTCCTACATCTACTGGGCAGACCGCATACTGGACACACACTCCACATGTACCTTACAGTCAAGGGCAATTCACGATGTATTTTGTTCTGCTACAGACAACTTCGAAACCAAGGAAAAGCAGGATTTGTGTACACTATGCCACAAAGTATGCTTGATTCAGAAAGCCTTACGAGACACGATGTCTGAAAATGGCCAATTAAAGGAGGAAGCCAAGAGAGGCAGACAGCGCAGACAGAGCTGATGGTCAAAAGGTCAACCATGCAAACAAAGCTTGACCGGTTCAAGATTCAAGTTGAAAGCTAAATGATGAAACGGCTTCATATAAAGAGCAAATCAGCAAGCTGACATCGCTGCTGGAATCAGAAACCCCAGGAGCAAGCAAGAGGACCAGGTCTGCTCAGGGGCTCAGGAAGAGCTCAGGGGCTTTGAACTGGAAGTGAAGCACCTGAAAGAGCAGCTTCAGCAGAGAGACCGTTATATCCTGAACCTGAAAAGGTCTGTCTGCCAAACCTGCATGCAGAGGCCACTGTTGAGGAGACGCTATGCAATGAGGTAACACACAGAAACTGGAGCCCTTGAGGAAGGAATTATAAAGCTCCCAGAAGATGTCTGTGAAACAAAAGAAAAAGTTTAAGCAGCCATCATACTTTTTTCAGAAAGCAAAGAAAACATTTAAAGCTGAAAAGTAAAAATTCAAAGAAAAAAAACAAGTGGAGGAGTGAAAGAAAACATAAGGAGTCTGAGAAAGAAAGTCAGGCAAAGAAAGAACTGACAGAAATGCAGAAATCACTGGAAGAGAAGAAAAAAGAAATACAAAGAAAAGGCAAAGAAAGGTGCTGATGATGCAAAAGACACTGTAAAAACTTAGAGAAGATGAAAATAAGTGAATGGCAATGAAAGCATTAAAAGAAGTGCAGAAAGCACTGGAAGATAAGATGAAATAAAGCATCAGCGAGCAACTATCTTATCAAGGATACTTTGGCATGCAGGCTGGAGCAGCCAGGAATCAAACCACCAGCCTTCTGCTCTACCCCCTGAGCCACAGCCAGAACTGAACAAAGAAACAGGAAAGAAACTGCTGAAAAAAAGAAACTGCTCAAAGATCATTAATCAAAGAAGTAGATAAATAAAAAGAACAGGAAGAAAAAAAAACTTCAGAAAATTGAAGAGAAAGAAGCAGAAACAAAATGCAGGTAAAGGAGACGCAGGAAGAAAAAACACAGGAACAGAATGAAACACGGCTCAGTCGGATCTGGTGGTGGCGCTGCTACACTTATTCAGCGGAGGAGTAACCTCCACTTCTGCTCCCCTTTTTTCTACCCACTCTCTATCTTTCCTAAAGGTAATGTTGACACTCTTAACTGTGACTATGAGGAATAAGGAATAACTTGTGGATTTAGCTGGTTTTGCCGCTATTACTTAAAAAGTAGCAAAATTGCTATATTTTCATTTTTGAAAATAAAAGTATTTTGTTCTCTAAATAATAACCTCAGCATTGCCAGTAAAATGAAATGTATTGAATTATAACATAGGAGCCTGGTTAAAAAAAAAAGAAGCTATTTTAAAAGAAAAGTGGTGGATTTAGAGGGATTTACAGAACTTCTTGTGTTCTGCAAAGCTGATCAGAACCACAACACCTCCAACATGCCCTGATCTGCATTTCTCAGTTCAGTGGAAGTCTGCATGGAGTTTGGCAAGGAAAGTGACCCCCGGGGTGCAGGAATCATAGTTTTGATTTCATAAACACAAACAAGGACACTTAAACATTCATAATTCTATAATAAGATGCCTTTACTGTCACTATAGTGATACAGTGAAATTGCGGGTGCTCTCACAGTGACAATGAAAACACATTCATACAGACACCGAGTCATTATCAGCCATTTATAAAGCCATACAACATAAAAAAGAACAAGGAGGGTGAAATAAGGTGCTGTAAGTGCAAGCCCCTGTCACACTGATCAAATATTGTGCATATGGAAAAGAAATGTTGCTCATATTTGGGGGGTTGGGTGCAAAAATAGTCCAGAGTCTGTTTGTGTGTGTTTAACTGACCTATACCTCCTCCCTGTGGGCGCAAGGTATAAAAGGCGATGACCAGGATGAGAAGCTCCTCAGGAAGTTTAGATGCTGCTGTGTCCTTTTTACAGCAGTGCTGTGAAGCAACCAGGAAACACCGTCTGCTATGTGGCAACACAGAAACGTAAAATTTTATTTCAACACAGTGTCCATTAATAAAAATGGCAGAGTGGTCGGGTCCAGGATGAGTTCTTTTGTTTTCTTTGTGTTCAGTGTGACGTTGTTTGCAGAGAACCAGTTTGTGGACCTCGTACTGATGCGGAGATTAATCCTCACCTGAAGTTAGGTGTCATCATGTAAGTGGATATGTTACAGGAGGCACAGCCATGTGTGGAAAGTGATCAAGATAATTATGTCATTTGAAATAATTTTACAATTATTATGGTCAAAGTATTCAGGCCTTCTGTGTGTCATGTGTATGAGTCATCTCTGGAATGAGAACTTTATTTAAAAGTTCCATCATAAATTTTTTTTACAGTTAAAAAAAACATTGTTTTCATAGTCTAACATTTGATATAAATATAAAAATTGCTGTGAATAAATGGTCCTTTTAATGGATTTTAAAGAAGTTTTTTTTTTCTTTTGTTCATTATTTAACAGGAAGATTTAGGGAGAAATTCAGAGTTTGCCCACCAAGGGGCTCCCTCGTCAAACCCTGGTATAACTATGCAAAGCACCTTGAATCTTTTGAATGTTTGTCATCCACAGTGTGCTGCATGCTCTCTTTATCTGTTAAAATGGCTGAAAAAACAATGGCACTAATTCATCACTACAATTAGTACAAGTATGTAAGCTGGCAAGATGTGTTTTTAATTTTGACCACAAATAATTTTCATGTATGAGAAACATGAAGCCTGTTTTTCTATTTCTAATGTTATCAGTCATAACTGAACATGTCTAAATGTTGTTTGTTGTTCCGTTGCTCGGTCACAGCCACACACTCAGACTGACCTGTTAAAAATAAATAAATAAAAATAAATTAAATTAAATAATTACATTTAAAAATTACAATCAAAAGCTATAAAAAAAAAAGAAAAGCATCTGTCTTTTCAATTTACCTTTTTTTCCCAGTTTCTAAACATATGAATAGTTTTTTAATCATTATTACAGAGAACTACACAGTGTCAGAATGTTACATGTTTGAGCCAAGACTCACAAATAATCAATAAAGTAAATGTTATTTAAGCACCAAATCTAATGCAAAGTCAGGCAAATCCTCATGTGTTTTGCATGGCAGTGATGAAATCCTGTTGTACAACACAATATGAAAAATGTTTTGCATGGGGCCCACGTCCACCGCTGACCTTTCTTGATTGAGTGTAATAGCATACAGAGCAAATGCAAAAAGGTCGCTAGTAGACAGCTTTAATGTTATAATTGGCACTTTTTCCAGAAAGACAACTGAGTTTCAGGGTGCTACAGACACTTTTTTTTTTCAGATATACTGTATCTCTTAGAGCTTAAAGGCATTACTGTATGTTTGCAGGCCAGATGGGCTACCTGGTTAATCACAAAGAGGCAGCGCTCCAATGTGACTAACAGAGTGAACAACTGCAATGCAAATGTACTGAAACTTTGTCAGTTGGCATTTGGAGCTACCCTCAAGTCTTTGCCAAGGCTACTCTTTATTCTGTATAATTGTCAAGGATAGCCTAGTTTCAGCTGAAACGTGGATTCACTCTGGCTGGAACATGCAGAAAGGGGGAAATGGTGCTGAAAAAATTGAATTACGATGCTTACCTCAACATTTATACGACCAGCACAGTTCCATCACTTTTCAAAATGTTGCTTTTGTCATCTTCGTGGATAATCATCGCCCGTGCACCTCTGCTCTGTGTAAGCTAATCAGCAGAGAAAAATATTGTGTTCTGTGACTGCTAAGCACCTTCAAGCACTCTCTGACTGCCCTCTCCTTGTGCTATAATGATGAGCAAGCCGTTTGCCCAGTTTAATCACTGTTATTCAGGCAGGTTAGCTTTGTACGTGGGTTACATTGTTAAAGGCCAAATCTGAAAATATAGAGTGAAGCACACAGTGGAGACACAGTTGTCTCTGTCCTGGCTTTGTTTACATTGTCACACTGGGATGTCAGAGTTGTGGGTTTTTTGTTTCTTTGAAGGACAGATGGTTCGTGTTAATGAAATTCCAGGAAAGATAGTTTACGGAAAGAGCAGAACATCTTTGGTACTCTGATGTGTGTAGGATGGTTGCTAAGTACCCATATGGCTACTTCAGTAATGTAAGATACAGGTGAAGATTAGCTTCACTGTGATTAGCCATAAATGCACCTTGTGGGAGAAAACATTTTCACATTGTTGTATGAAATTTTGGAGGAACCCCACCATCAGTGAATACAGTGTAAATACATTGTATTCATTGATGATGATTTTTAATGATCACTTTGTATCCATAAAAATAAAACATATCTCTTAGCAAATAAGGCTGCGATGCTTTGTTTCTGAATGTAGCTGCAGTATGACAATGGCAACAGTAGGCGGAGTAATTATTTTCACTCAAGCTTAATAGGTTTAGCTCAATGGCTTGTTTGTTCTGGGTTATGTAAATACTATGCATTCTAATTAATGTAATGGGGTAAACAGGAAGAGATAATTGGGAAGCATCACATAGAGCTGCTGTGTGCTTTGTTTAATAAAAGAGTCACGGTCATGGAATACAAACTTTAATGCAACATAATCACAACCAAGGTACGTGAAATTTAATATTGTGACCCAGTTCAGACATACTGTATTCTTTGGAGATAATATGGAAATGAAAAGCTATTCATTGTTGCAATAACTGCTGCATTTGTAATGCAGACCAGTTTCCTACTGCACACTTTGAACAAACGGCTTCATGACAACATCTGATACACAGGACTCAGTCTGCAGATGATATCTTAATGACTGAGGGGAATGTCAGAGCACTCAGTGACTTCACTTCATGACTCTTGTCATTTTTTTGTGGAAAAGCCTTTATACCAGAAGGGACATTTCAATCTTATCTTCTATTTTTGACTATTATTGTGTCCTTGTACCTTGTCTGTGAGCAATGCACTGAAAGAGTCTAAACTTGCTTTCAATGCAAATGACTGTTTTGCATTTCAAGAGAGTTCTCAGCTCGTTTTTTCTTCTTTCAAAATTTCAAGCCATTATTTATGTATTTATCAATTTCTTTATTTATTCATTCATTCATTCTTATGAAGATGAAAAAATGTCTTTGGTGATTGGTAGTCAGACTGAAATACCCTCAAAATTCCTCCTTGGAATTCCATGTAATTTTGCACATGATATTTAGGGAACATTTAGGATATGATAGGCAAACATGACATTTGGGGTTCACTGACATCAGGGCAATACTGGCATCACACAGCAGAGTTCAGTCAGGTTTGGGCCTGTCAGAATTACATACGAACGATGAGTGAACTATTTATGTAGCATGAGTATGAAGGAGGGTGGATTATATTATATTCCAACCCTCTCATTGCAAAACATCTTAAATCTTCACATGCAAATGAACCCTAAAGCTGAGACACTAAAATTAGTCTGATAATCTGTCTGTGGAAATGATGAATGTGTGGCTGTCTGTGGAGGTCGATTTATTCCAGTGAAGGTGTCAGATCTAACACTGTATGTAAGTGTCTGTGTGCACCTGTGAACCCCCCCATGCTTTCATGATTATAGCATTTAATAGCTGCCTCTCAGTAACACATTGACATTGTCTACCAGAGATCCTCTCAAAGATGGCTTGATTTACCAAACCCCTTGAAAGGGAAAAAAATCTCATTGAGGAGACGGATTGCTGAGAGGGCTCTCCAGCAGGCCTATAAATCATTCTTTAATCAGAGCACACTGAGACTGAGGTTACACACTCAGACCCAACACTGACTCTCAGCTGTCTGCGGCTGTGCTCCTGCACTCTGCCTCCCAAACTTCTTCTTTGCACCTTTGCCCTTCATCTGCTCCCATCCTCAGCATCCAGAAAAAAAAACACAGCTTGTGATTTACTTGAGAGAAATTAGATTTGAAAAACTTTAAAATTTTGGACACTGAAGTCATGAATGTCCAAGACATTTAATATGTATTTTGACATCATCTGTTGCAGTCAGTGCAAATATGGGATTGCAAAGTGTGTGTAGGTGTGTGTGTGTGTGTGCGTGTGTGTGCAGACGAGCACTTTTTCACTTTCAATATTCGAGGTGAAACATTTTCACTTTTTATGTCCAAAAATAAATGCTCAAGTAAATCTACCTCTGAAGGTAACCAATCAGTCAGGGTGTGTCTATTCATCCCAAACACCTTTAATATCATTCTTTAAAAATTCTTTTTTTTTTAAATACATTTTGGCACAAGTGTTTTATCCAGCTTTGTTTTATCAGCCTATTTAAATACGAACAAAACTGTAAAGAGGGACAAGAAAGTAAGATAAGAGTGAAGGGAGAACAGAAGGCAGGAGGCCTGTTGCATTCTTATTACTTAAAATGATGGTTGAATGTAAAAAAAAAAAAAAGTCCCTAAAGGATAATGCGGAAATATCTTGAAAAAGCTTAATATCAAGATGATGTGCTTTGATGAACACCAGGCAAACTTTCATTCCCCCATTAGAAGCCTTTAATAAGTGTGTGATTAGCTTTTTTGTCTCTTCAGGCCGGAGTAATTGCTCTGTTGTTCACGCTGAACTCGACCACCTTGTTCCCATCTGTACTCACTGATTCATAGTTAACTATTGCAGAATATGCTCCTTGGTTTCTAACGCTTGGGAAGTGATGCTTCTCTACATGCTGCACGTTCCTGTGTCTTTAATATTAACTTCTGCTCCTGAATCATGCATGAAAGTTTCAAAAAAAATTTCCCTCTGAAAGAAAAAGCGTGAATAAAATCTCTGTTCTAAACAACGAAACCTACCGTAACCACCCAATCTAACGGAAAATAATTTCTTAACTCATTGGACAAATGTAAATTCAGCATTTTCTCTTTTTTGTACCAGTGAGAGTTAATATAATGCTCAGGAACAGAATAATATTGAAATGCTAAAAATATGATGAAAGCATAATCGATATGTCTGAAGGTTGTTTTGGAGGAAAAGTGATATGTTAGCATCCTCATTAGGTTGGCTGTGTACCCACACTCGCACGCAGTCGCAAAAGTGCACCCAGTCGTCATTAGATTTAAGTTCTTTCAACTCACTTCAAAAGCAGTCTTACGCTGATAGTGTGGCAAAAATTCAAGCTTCAGTACAGTCACATCACAGCCTGCACTATGTCAGCTCCATCATCTGGATCCTCTTAGTTGCCATCTTCTTCAAAAAGGATGTGTTCAGCTTGACTGAGATAGGGACTGCGGAACTATATTTCAGTCTATGCATTAGGACATCAAGTGTGCTCAGCCCGGGGACGACGGAGCTTCACTCACACGTGTTTCACTAGTTTCTCTTTTAAAGCGAAAACAACTGCACACATGAGCATGAACGCTCATCGGAGCGAGCCGTTTAATAAAGTTAAAGTTAGCAAACTAATATGACTTTGCCAGTTTAGTAGCTCTGTGGTGATTTTTTTTTCTCCTTTAAACATCCTGCATTCAGAAAAATATTTCATTTGGAGTTAGGATCCATCTACAGGTGGCTTTTAGAGCTTTTTCATGTGCTGCGCCCCAAAAGTACTTAAGAGCAGTGAATGTACAAAAGCACCGAAATTGAAGCTAAAGAATGAGACAAATAGCTGAGTATTGCTGCATATTCACATGATAATCATCAATAAAAGCAGCCTCTTTCATGCAGTGATTCCATTCTGCCTTTACAAAAATACTTATTATAGTAGCTTTCTGGAACAGCAGTGCACTCATCCCTCCTCGATGGCAATGGCCCTTACTCTCTTGAAGCCAGGCTGCAAGAACATGTGTAAGCCTTTATATCTACAGTTTAATTCACAATCGTTACACGTTAAGCTGTGAGCTATGGTTTAAAGTGATTAATCCACTTAGCAATAGTCCCGGTTGCCTAATTACGAAAACTGAAGTGAAATTTTAAACAGAAAGTAGATTATTCGTACTGTAGCACCCTGAGCCACTGGATCCCTGAACAGGTATAAGTAATCAATTGTGCACGTTTTAAAGTAAATATTACCACACCAGTGGCTATTTGAATAATTTTAGCGCCTCCAGAGCACATATTGTAATTCCAGTACTCACATATCACATTAACCTTCTGCTGATAAATATCCTCAAGTTAACCTTTGCAGAGTGGAATGTGCATGCAAGACTCTCATCTCTCTCGGTGGCTCTCCCTGTGGACTCTCACTAAGTTAACCTTAATATTAGTTGCCAATTTACTGCGTGTTAATGAGCACTATGTCTTTGAGGTGAGTTATTCAGGCATCCCCATCGCTTCTGATGTCTTTAAAATGTTTGCAACACTTTTTTTTTCTCTTTTGTGCTGGATTCTTCCTGGTTACAATGTATTTTTAACAAACTATACTAATGTAGAATATCAACCATCGGCAGTATAAAAGATGGTGACTTCACCCAGTGGTTAGTGAAGCTCCATTAAAAAGCCTCATGCTGAGTGTTTTCTTTGGCACCATCATGGTGTTTTGAAACCAGAGGATTCGGGGAGGATCTGACTGTGAAAACACTGTGATTTATGTGTCCTTCATAGTCCTTCTTGTCTCTCAGAAGGACCAAATTTAATGCACTATTAAATAAGATCCCAAACTATCAAGAGAGCCCATTAAACTCATGAGGAAAGTGTTGACTGGGGCCATTTTCCTAGTGATTTTTGAATAACCAAAAGTCTTTTAGTAACCACAAGGGTCGCCCCAGGTAGCCAATTAAAAGAATGGAGGATTAAGCTCTTCTGCATCATTTTCATTTTTCAGACCCATCTCTTACAGCGTCAACTAACAATAGAAGTACACAGCACAATATAATCTGTGTTGCTGATTGGCTGCAGGTGTAACATCGCACGTGTTTTTGCAGGTTGCCTCACCTCTGAAAGGTGCCTTTGCAGTTATGTTAGAATACTGTTTGTACATCTTTAGGCTGTGAATTTTACAACAGTGTGTTTTATGATAAATACGTTTCTAAAGGGACTGATCATTTCAAGATTGTCCTGTAGCACAGCTTTCATTTTCACTTGTCAAGCAGAGCTCAGAGATGCAAGCTGAAAAAAAAGGGAGATATGGTCTCTTTTATTCATAATTAAATTTACTATATAACATTTGCCTATGTTAAATACTTCATATTACTCACTGGTGTGCTCTACATCAGCTAACAAGAAGCAAATGGCAAGCAAATGAATAGAAAATAGTCATTCTCACAACAAACTACAGCCACAAGGGGGGAAAAAAAAAGTTATTTTAATGAGCTTTTTTGTTTGGCTCATAAACTCGGTTATTTGTGTTTTGATTATCTGCTACATTGTAACATTTTCATGGCTTTAAAACAGGAAAAAATAATTCTAAAGCAAAAACACACAAAATGTGACACTTGTGATCTTGTGGCCCTGCAAGTGCTTCCTCAGAGCCAAACATGCAGCATTTCTGTTCTGTCTACCATGCAAAACACGGCAAACCACCTTCTGTTTCTGGGCTTTTATCATCCCTCACCCTTGTTCTTTGTTTGCTGAATCTCTGCCATTTTGACACTGTTGCAGCAAAAGGTGATAAATGATTGAATTTCCCTATCCCCTCACCCACCTATTTTTTTTTCATTCTTCTATATGGCGCCTACACTATCTTCTTTGACAGACACTGTCTGTGAGTGGAGTTTCCCCTGAGCAGTGCAGGAATAGTATGGATACAGAGGCAGCCCTCTGTGAAAAGACAAACTAGGCAGAAAATTGAATACCTCCATCACTATTTGCAACAACCAATTTATATAAAAGTTGATGAAATATTTATGTAGAGATCATAAAAGTCCCTCTTCAGATTGTGTGGACCTTTATCTACCAAGTTCTGGTGAACTTACATGGATTTTCTAGGAACCTGGTGAAAAAAAAGCAAAAAAAATGCCATTATCCCACTGCCTGTGTCTGAACACAGTTTGTTTCTACTACCTGTTTCCATGGTCACTGCCGAGCACCTTTCTTTTCAAATCCTCCCTGAAATCCCAATAAGAACATTAATTGAGACTAGATTCCTGGAGGATAAAGGAGGTGAGTCTGCATGGATGACAGTAAATGAGATCTGAATATGTAGTGAGGACCAAGAAGGATTTAAAAATAAATTATGAATACAGCAGAATTTCAGAGTGCTCTAAAAATTCTCCCTCACACTTTAATAATAGATTTGGTTTAGTGCTGTGCCAATCCCGTTTTACACACCAGTGTTTGCAGGACTGATGACAATAGTCGCTGTACCTTTTTACATTAAATGACTGGAATTTCCAGTATTGTTTAGATATTCCCCACTTCGTAAACATGAGCTCACAAATCTGTGTTTTCTTTACAGGCACAACTCTACTTCCATGATTTGGTATTCTAAAAACTAACCAAAGCATTCACTTCAGGCTTGCTGATATTGTTTGTGAAGAAGTGAATATCTTTAAGTGCTTTGCTTTCACATTACTGGAGAGAAAATAATGGTGTCTTACCCGAGACAAATGAGCTGTTTCTAAATTTGAACATCCATATACAAAGTCCTAGATCTTTGCACTGCGCTGCATGTTACCTGTGCTGGATTTACACATTTCTCATATACACTACCATAAAAAAAGATACTTTTTACAAACACCTTCTGTTCTCACTTCTGTTTTCACAGCGGGATGCTCTGTAAGAGCAGATCTGCTCTCTCCTGCACTGACACCTTTCATATGCGGAGATGTCTGATGAACTCCAAGACTTCTTTGGAAAATCAAAAAAAAAAAAATTCTGTTCAAGGAAAAGCATGCTTTAGGGGAATCAGTACCAGGTAGCTTTAAAAATTTATGCATGGATACAGGCAGATAGGTACTCTGCCCATCTCAGTCACCTCAGTCATAACAGCTAATGTGCCCTGCATTTTGGATGGGAGGATATTGGTATGTCTGTGCAAGAAAGTAAAAAAAAAAAAAGTAAAAAAAATATACTTATTGAGATATATTTCCAAGACAATTTGAGGTAAACAGCAAAGAACAGACATATTTATGGGCCTGAGGGCCCAAGAATCTTTGCATTTGAATAAGACACCAAAAATAATGCACACTGTAATCTGAGAAGAACCAACAATGATCCAGCAACTACCCAAAACATCAAATAATAAAGTGAACCTCAAATATGCCCAACGGAAAAAAAAAGGGAACCAAAGACCATGAAGAGCAACTTCATGTTTTCCTGTTTTTCTAGATGGGTGGGTGTCCAAATGGTTTCTGATCTATCAGCAGGAATGAGCCCACCCCTGCTCTTCACAGGCCAACAAGTCGAGCAATTTCTTTGCAACATAGCCAAACCCTGTTAAGTTTGTGCAAAGTATGGGCTTCTTTCATGCTACCAAAGAGTAGCAATTTTCTTTCGTATGATCAAATTGAAGGTTTGAAAAATAGCTTGTGGGTCACAGCAAAGAAAAAATTAAACATGTTAAAGTCTTCAACTAGCCTTAAACAAACTTGATAAAAGGACAGCAATATGTAAAGTGGTTATCTGTCTGTGGATGCTGAATGGAAATTTTAATGAGAGAATGATTAAAAACAAAAACAACAACTAAAGTCTTTCTGCAGAAATATGAGGGATGTTTATGGAGCTTGTGGAATATTCCCCCAAGTGTTACCAATTTCATTTAGACGTCTACCTGCTACACAAAAACCACAACGTCAGCAGGTACATCCAAATCAGAGAGGGTTTTTTCCCCACATTTAATGATGAAAGCTATAACAAATTCCTTTGATGGTCATATGTGAAATCATTTGTATGCAAGAGAAAGAAAATCTAAAAAGTAAATAACAATAGGCTGCAGTGTAGCCAAATGTAAGAATTTATGACTAGCATTTAACTGTTTCATTGTTGATGCAAACTGTTAAGAAGGTTACAAATAACCTTCTCATGACAGTGGACTCATCTCTGTGCTTGTCCTGTTGGACCTCAGTGCAGCCTTTGATACTGTTGACCATCACCTTCTATTACAGAGATTAGAGCATGCTATAGGTATTAAAGGCACTGCCCTGCAGTGGTTTGAATCATATTTATCTAATAGACTCCAGTTTGTTCATGTACGGTAAATGGGGAGTCTTCCTCACACACTAAGGTTAATTATGGAGTTCCACAAAGTTCTGTGCTAGGACCAATTTTATTTAAATTATACAGTACATGCTTCCCTTAGGCAGTATTATTAGAAAACATTGCATATATTTTCATTGTTATGCAGACGATACACAGCTTTATATATCCGTGAAGCCAGATGATACACATTAATTAGTTAACTGCAGGAATGTGTAAAGACATAAAGGCCTGGATGACCTCTAATTTCATGCTTCTAAATTCAGAAAAAACTGAAGTTCTCGTGCTCGGCCCCACGAATCTTA